>BQNB010059188.1:0-37433 GCA_026074375.1 Tanacetum coccineum | reverse complement strand
TTGTTACATAATCTGAAATAAGCTGATGAAAAGCTTTTTACAATAAGCATAAAACTAAAAATAAGCTAAATCTACTCCTAAACTAATAAGCTAAAAAAAACTAAGAGAAAGTTTTTAAATCTAAATCCTAATAATCTAAAATGTGGGGGAGCGACATGTTATATAGCCAAGCCTAGGGGTAGATGTGTAAATTTCTTCAATCATTGCCACATTAATTGAGCCAATCATTGGCATTGAAGATTGTTAGAAATAAAGAAATGTTCTACTTGTAAGCACTATTATAAAGTGCAGGGACTAAATATGTTAAGTAAGGAAAGTTTAGTCAACTAGCTAACCAAGGGCTATAAATAGTAATTTATGCCATGGTTAGATGTAACAACTTCATTTAATCAAAAGGCAAGTTAGGTAATTCTCTCTCTAAACACACACACTAATTACACCTTATTCTTCACACACTAATCATCAATCAAGATCTATTGGTTAATATGTGGTATCAAGAGCCAATGATTGTGGATTAGTGCTTATTTTAGTGTTTGATTGTGTTTGTGAGATTGAGATTTTGCTTATTTGTGCTTATTTGTGGTATTTTTTTGAGCTTATTCGGACATTTTTAAGCTTTATACATTCGGCTTATTTAAAAAAAAAGTGGTCTTACACGTTTTGGCTTATTTGGCTTTGACTGGTTCAACAACACACGTTTTCATATTTCATATTTCATTTTCATATTTCATTTCTCATTTCATATTTCATATTTCATTTTGTTTACACGTTTTTCTGTTAGTTAGTTTCACTTTTGTTGTCGTTTAAAGAAGGTGCGCATAAAGTGTTTGATTTTTGCCGAGTCGAACAACAAGAATCGAACGAGTGGATTCAAGGTGAGCCGAACGAGTGAATACTTGATGAGCCAAACGTGTTCATTTCTTTGAGGTCGATCTAGTTGTTTTTCATAGAAGCACCGAACGAGTTGATATCATCAACAACTGAACGAGTAACAATCCAAAGATCACCGAACGAGTGACCCTTTAGTTACAGCCGAACGAGTTACAACTCAAGGACCGAACGAGTGTTCTTGAGTTTGGACCGAACGAGTACAACTCTTCAACGATCGAACGAGTGACATACTAGTTGGAACCGAACGAATAACCTCTTCAAGAACCGAACAAGTGAACACATCTCTACAAACGAACGAGCAAATTTTTTTTTTTATCAAACTCTACACGTTTTAAACAAATTTTCGGTTTTACGGTTTCGAGTGACGGTGCTCTACGAGATTTAAGACTTATATCAGTGTGTTCGTGTCGTCGTTTCGATCATCGTGGTATATTCGGATTTTACCGACGATAACCGTACCGGTTCAAAAGATCAAATCCATATTCGTGCATATTTTTTTTCTATTTTGAAAACAAAGAAGACAACGTAACAGTAGGTAAAAGTAAATATTATTAAACTTAATTCAAAATTTACAACTTTGGTCCCTGAACTCATGACACTTTCAAAGTTAATCCTTTAGTTGCTCATTAACCCTATTTGTTGCAACAATTTTACACCGTTAGTCCTTAGTGCCTCTAATTCAACCGTTAGTGCTCTAAAGTGAAACGTTCTTGCACCGTTTGTCCTTACTTGAGTTTTAATCAACCGTTACTCATCTCAAGTTGAAGGTTTGTACACCGAATGATGATAATGGGCCGAAAAATAAATAAATAAAAAATAATAATAATAATAATAATAAAAAAAAATTGTTAACATTTTGTGTTAAATATTTTTTTTAGTGATAATTTTTTAGTCTACGGATTTTTTTTCTTGCGAATTAAATAATTTTTTTGTTTGCGCAAGTTAGTTAGTTTGTGGTGATTAATTGAGCAAGCTTGTCGGGATTATTCGTTGACTATCGGGATTTTTGTTCGAGACAAGATGAGTCGAGACGTGATTACGGTTGGTTCGACAATGCGGATTCCGTTGTTATATCGGGGTGAATACTCTCAGTGGCGTGAACGGTTTATGAACTATCTTGAAGAGCAAACGGATGGTGAAGCAATGATTAATTCTATTCAGAATGGTGATCACCCATTGCCTGTTATTGCTCAAGTGTCACTTGCTGGAACTGCACCAAATGCACCTCCTACTCTTAAGGATCCCCAATTTTGGACTGCTGAAGAGAAAAAGAATCGAAAGATTGATCGTCTTGCAAGATCTCTTTTGATTCAAGGGCTTCCAAATGACATTTATTCTCTTATTGATAGCAACGATACTGCTAAAGATTTATGGGATGCTCTTGAAAGGCAGATGCGTGGTTCTGAGTATGGTGAACAAGATAGGAAAGCTGCAATTTTATATGAGTATGAGACTTTCAAAGCTACTGAAGGAGAACAATTGCTTGATACTTATCTTCGTTACTTACAAGTGATTAATGATTTGAAGAAGTGTGGTTATAAGAAAGATAATTGTGAGTTGAATTACAAGTTTCTAAACAATCTGCAACCAGAATGGAAACAGTATGGTACACTGATGAGGCAAACCAAGAACTTAATGGATATCAATATTGATGCTCTTTACAACATTCTGAAGCAAAACCAAGGTGATGTGAATGATGCTATGGGATATAAGAAGAAAGCTATTGTGGTTACTTCAGATCCATTAGCGTTGGTTGCTGAGAAAACAAAAGTGAGCAAACGCAAAGAGAAAGTTGTAGTTCAATCAGAGTCTGAAGGAAGTGATGATGAAGATATCAGTGATTTGAAAAAGATTACCGCGTTGTTAGCAAAAGCTTTTAATCGAAAGAAGTATTATGCTAAGCCAACAAACAACAATTTGAGAACTTCTTCAGCTTCTTCTTCAGCAAACAAGAAACCAGAGTACGTGAAGTCAGAGGAAAAGAAAGAGGATAAGAAAGTCGATGAGAAGAAACGGGATATGAGCAAAGTTAAGTGCTATAATTGCAAGAAGGAAGGACATTTTGCCAAAGACTGCAAGAAAGCAAAGGTCAAAGACTACAACTACTACAAGACAAAGATGTTGCTAGCTAAGAAAGATAGTGATGAACAACTGCTTCTTGCAGATGACCAAGCTTTGGATGGAGTCTAGTATGATTCAAACAAGAGATAAATGCAAATATGGTCTTCAAGGCTAAAATGGAATGTTTTTTTCAGATTCAGAAGGAAAGTTCATCATCTGCAGAAGAAACCATTGCTGAGGTAGCTTATTACACATCTGATTTTAGATGAGTGAATCAGAATATGAAAACAAGACAGAATATTATGATAACTCTACTAATTATGATTTATTTGTGGACAATGATGATGATCAAGAAATTTTTCATGATGCAATAGAATTTCATTGGCTAGTAACATTTTAATAGAAATACAAGTGTATCTCAAACAATCATGATCAGTCAGAAGTTTGATCATTAAGGATTCTGAAGAACAAAAGAACATTTAGTTGATAAATTGATTAAGAGGTTTAACCACAAGATTTCATAAATGTCAAAACGTATTGAGAAAGCGAATCAACAAAGCAAAGATTTAGAAAATCAAAACAAGGATTTACAAGATAAATATGATGTTTTGAAGAATCAAGTGAACACTTTTGAGGAAAAAAACAATGAATTTAATGAACAAATAAAAGTGTTGAACGAAACAAATGTTGATTTGCTTGCTCAAACGAAAGTTTTGCAAGAACAACTCAAAGTCAAACATGTTGTGATTGATACTCAAACTGAATGTCAAGCACATATGCCCAAACTTGAGGACGAAAGATATCAATATAATGATTATAAGATATTCCTCTTTTGTGATAATGATAAAAAAACATAGGAAAAAGAATGAGAAAAGAGAATTTATTTGATAAGATGAAGTCGTCAATTAGTTTGAGATAATAAATAATGGAACTAAGGCATCCAAGAGAAAAGTTTAGAAAAGAAACAAAATTTTAGAAATTGGAAGAGTGTGTGCGAAACCAGGATTTAGAAATTGAAAAGTGTTTTGAAAGATTGCATGATTTGTAGAAAACAAACTTCATAAAATCGGATAAACGAGTCAGACAGACATATGATACATGCCTTCTAAGATAAAATGTATGATGGTCGATAAAGGAATAGGTTTTGAAAATCCAAATTATTTTGTAAGCAAAAGATTTGAGACCTAGTACTTTACGAGAGAGGGTATTAGTCTGAGGGTTAAACTACGAAGTTTCTCACTCAATTCTAATGACGCTTTGGAAATTGAGAAATTTAAAAGAGCAAGAGAGAATCAAAATTGAGTTGCATATGATTAGAATCTGAGATGCAAATAATGTGAATTGAAAAGAAAATTTTTCGGATATTAATTCAAGAGATAATAAATCGATTTTGAAAAGATTGATTCTCTGTTTCAGCAAACAAGTTCTCTCAAACCATATGTTCCAACATTGATTTTAGAAAAGATCATAATTGAGTTAGAAGAAGAAGTACTGAGTCTTTTGGAAAAAGAAAAAGAAAATTTGGAAATAATTGAGTCTTTGAAATCAAAAGGTTCTGAGTTGAGTGAAAATGCAATTTCTGATTCGGAAAATCAAAGTGAAAAACGATTGTCAATGAAGTTGAAAAAGGTTAATGAAATTTGAGAATTCAAACTGATTGCTCAGAAGTTTTAAAATAAATGTGTCACAAAGTATTTCACCAATTTCAGCGTAATAAACGTTCTTTGCTTCAAATACTTTTGAAAATAAAACAAAAGAAAAAGACGTAAGAAACATCATCAAAAAAATGACAAACAAGTGAATAATGATTTCTTGTGTGTTATAATAGAGATTTTGTTCAATTTTTAGATTTAAGACTTTTAGTAGTGTTAGAAGACCTAAGCATAGCGGTGTTATTTGGAAGCAGAAAGTGCCGTCTAAGACTTCTAAAGTTAGATTTGTCTCTGTTATTTATTCAAAATGAACAAAGATGTTAAGCCGATAATTCTCGCAAGACTTGTTTTCATGTAATAATCTCATCAAATGAAGACACTAGATGTGCTCATGCTTCTAATATGCTATGAGTGTTTCATGTAATTCTAGAATTGTATGCTTCTTATGATGAAATGATTTGTTTTTTTTTTGAATGATAGTAAGTATTAGAAAATCTCAATTAGCAAGATGCCTTTTAAGGAAAAAGCTCATGATTATTTGAATGGGGTTGTCCAAAAAATTCTAGAGTAATTAAGATAAATCTTTACCTACACTGTGTTTAAGTGCTTCCTAAAATGCAACCGATTAGCTGAACCCGTAGCTAAAAGGATTCCCAAATTCACGAGTCACATAATAAAAATTTCTAAGACACCTAACCCATCGAGAACCATGTTTTCAAATGGGTAGCCAAAGTTTGTTAAATGTCTTGGTGTTTTATTTATTGCAATTGTCCAGAGATTCTCTTTGGCTCATCATTCGGGATGTTCAAAGCGATAAGACGTGGTAATCGGTGCTCTTTGACGGACTTTGTGGAAAAGTTTCTTGAACGGTTCGCTTTTGCAATAATGATATATGGCTGCGAATGTTGGCTATGAGATTTGTTTATTGGTTCATGAAGATCAAGAAAGTTACTATGTCGAAGGTCCTAGGACATAACTTATTTAGCGTTGGACAGTTTTGTGACAAGGGCCTTGAAGTCGCCTTTCGAAAGTCTACATGTTTTGTTCGAAATGAAGATGGTGTAGATTTGCTTACCGGTGATCGTTCGTCGAATTTGTATACTATTGCTCTTAACGAAATCGCATCAAATTCTTTGGCTTGTCTCCTAGCAAAGGCTTCTTCTTCGCAATCTTGGTTGTGGCATCAACGTCTTTCTCATTTGAATTTCGCCACAATCAATAACCTTGTGAAAAACAATCTTGTTCGAGGTCTTCCTAAGATGAAATTCGAAAAAGATCATTTGTGTTCCGCTTGTGAACAAGGGAAGATTCATCGGAAACATCACAAGTCCAAAACGGCTTTTGCTTCGAATAAGCCACTTTATCTTCTTCATATGGATTTGTGTGGTCCGATGCGCGTCGAAAGTATTAACGGAAAGCGATATGTGTTAGTTGTTGTCGATGATTATTCACGGTACACATGGGTATTCTTTCTTCATTCAAAAGATGAAGCTTCTGAAGTCATCATTTCATTCATCAAGAAAAAGTGGATCTTCAACTTCAAGTTCAGCGTCTTCGAACTGATAATGGTACCGAGTTTAAAAACAAAACTCTTGCTAAGTTCTTTGATAAGGTCGGAATTTCTCAACAATTTTTTGCTGCAAGAACGCCACAGCAAAATGGTGTCGTGGAAAGGAGGAATCGAACCTTAGTCGAAGCTGCAAGAACTATGCTTACATTTGCAAACTTACCATTGTTTCTTTGGGCTGAAGCCATCGCAACAGCTTGCTTTAACAGAATTCCCCCCGTTTTCAATTATATCACAAACTTTTCGATAAAAACTCCTTATGAGCCTCGTTAACAGAGAAAATCCAAACATGCAAGTTCTTTCATGAGGTTGTTTGCAGATGTTTCTGTTCTCAATGATTATTAAGGATGTTGGAAAGCTCAAGACAAAAGGGATAATTGGAGTGATTGTTGGATATTCAAAAGAATCCTGCTCATCAGATTTACAATAAACAACTCGAAAGAATTGGTCCTTTCCTTCGGGTCGAGGAACTAAATCTCTAAACTTTCAATCTGCAAATTGATAACCCTATCAGCATCTTCAAAGCTACACAAGTTAGCAGCTCAATACTACTCTAGCAAACATGCCAAACAAACATGAAAATTTGCTTGATGTCCTCTTGTACGAACACTCAGACTTTGGAGCACCATTTACTTTATGAAGTGGATGATCTTATTCACTTTTTCTCATGTAGGTTAAGGTTAGAGAACGTATTAACATTGGATAAGAATATGAGCACGTCGTACTGCATCAAAATAAGCATCTTTCCAATCGTTCAATCAAACACATTAAAGTGACCGAAATTGCTTTACTTCACAATAGAACCATGTTAAAACTCCTTATAGCTCGTTACAAGAGAAAACCAAACAACAAGTCTTTCATGGTGTTGGTTGCAATGTTATCTTCTCAATAATTATGATGATGTTGGAAAGCTCAAGGACAAAAGAGATATTGGAGTTTTGGTATTCAAAGAACCTGCTGCATTCAGAATTTACAATAACGAACTCAAAAGATTCACAGAGCGGTGAATGTGAATTTTGATGACGGATTCAGAAATGGCTTACTAAACAGATTCGTTTTAGAACCCGGTTATCTAATTTAAACGAAACGAAAATCTTCTCAAATCCAACGTTTCACAGTTTTAGAATTTCAAAGAACGATTTAGAAGATTATTTCACAATTTTTACGATATATTTTGATTCATCAAAGATAACGAAATCTTTACAACCGAATGTTAAAACCTTCCAACAATGAATTTCTTCGCACGAAGGAGAAGTTTTTCATGAGGTTTTGAATCAGTTTCAAAAGGAATCTTTTTGTTCATCATCTACATTGAATGATGACGTTCAACAAAGATTCAGAAGAAGTAATGTTCTCCAACAAATACCTCAAAGATTTCAAATAACATGGTTCCTAATGTGAATGAAGCAAGTTCGTCACAAAATGTGTTTAATGAACGATTGAAGATGCCATATTTGATGCAAGTACGCCTTCCATGATCTTCCAATTTTAATCCGTTCTATCAACCTTACTACAAGAGAAAAGAGTGGACAAAGGATCATCCACTTTAATAAAATAATTGGTGATCCAAAGCTAAGTGTTCGTTCAAGAGGACAACTAGAAAATTCATGTTTGTTTGCATGTTTCAAAGTAGTATTGAACCTGCTAACATAGCTGTAAGCTTGAAAGAAGCTGATTGTTTAGGCAAAGCAAGATGAGTCTGACATTGCAAGAATGAAAGTTAAGAGATTAGTTTCCTTCAATAAAAAAAAACAGAAAAAGACCAAAAGGCAAAACTATCATCAAAACCAAATGGATCTTCAAATAAGAAAGATGAAAGCAGTTTTGGTTATTCGAAACAAAGCAAGGCTTGTAGCTGTAGGATATTGTCAACAAGAAGGCATTGATTATGATGAGACGTTTGCTCCAGTTGCTCGAATTGAGGCTATACCTTATTTTCTTGCATATGCTACTCATAAGGGTCTCACGTCCTTTCAATGGATGTAAAGACGGCCGTTTCTCATGGAATTCTTTAAAGAGGAAGTTTATGTTAGGTCAACCACTTAGGCTTTGTCATGCAAAACAATATCCCAGATCATGTGTATGCTCTCGACAAAGCTCTGTATGGTTTGAAACAAGCACTCGGGCATTATTACGTTTCTATTCAAAATTCTTGGTTGATAGCGGTTTCCAAAATGTTCAATGATAGCTACTCTTCAATAAAAAAGAAGGGTAAACATATAATGCTAATTCAAATATATGTTGATGACATTATATTTGGCTCAACGAATCCAAAATTTTGCCCCAACAAATTTTCAGAATTAATGGTACGGAAAACATTTTGAAAAAGAGTATAATCGGGATAAATGAAATTCATATCTACGGGCCTCCAGTATATCAATTTACTCAAATGGGATTTTCATAAATCACTCCCACAAGTACATTCTTGATATTTGAAACGATATAGTGAAAGTGAAAATTGTGATACGTTCCCACTCCCATGGTTGAACAAGCAATTTCAAACCTGATTTAAGTTGGAAAACCATTGATCAATCTGGTTATCGTAGTAATGATTGTATAGTTGATGTACCTGTACTTCAGTCGGCAATAAATATAATGTATAACAACATGTATGTGTGCTAGATATCAGGCAAACCCAAATGAACATCATCTGTCAGCCGTTCAATTGATCTTTTGATATCTCAAATGGACTATTAATTTAGGCTTTTGGTATCTGAAATATTTTGGCTTTAATCTAACTACCTATTCAGACGCAGACCATGCAGGATGTTACTTAGATCGAAAAAGTACATGTGGCAGTGTTCAATTTTTAGGTAACAAGTTAGTGTGTTGGTCGTCCAAGAAGCATCAAAAAAAAAAAAAAAAAAAAAAAAAAAAAAAAAAAAAAAAAGAATGTTCGTGTTTTATTTCTACAGCTGAATCTGAATATGTTGCTGTTTCGGCTGTTGTGCTCCAAGTTTTTGGTATCGTACTCAGTGACTGACTATGGCCTTCTCTTCGACAAAGTACCGATTTACTGTGATTCAAAGAGTGCTATTGCAATCTCGTGCAATCCGGTACAACACACTCG
Source organism: Tanacetum coccineum (assembly GCA_026074375.1). NCBI lineage: Eukaryota > Viridiplantae > Streptophyta > Magnoliopsida > Asterales > Asteraceae > Tanacetum > Tanacetum coccineum. The sequence continues at coordinate 28,192 of BQNB010059188.1, read as the reverse complement.
AACAAACAGGATTGGATGTGAGGTATCATTTATAAGGATCAGTTGAAAAAGGAACTATAGAGTTATATTTCGTCGGTACTGAATTTCAACTTGCTGATTTATTCACGAAATCTCTGCCTGAAGCTCGATTTAAGTTTTTAGTCGAGAAGTTAGGTATGATGATCGTGAACATAAATATTTACTCGAAATGTTTTGTTATAACTTTTAGAAAAGAAAAAAAGATTTTCTTTTATATAAAATTTTAGAAAAGACAAAAAGATTTTTCTTTTATATAAAAAAATTTATAAAAAAAATTCAAAAAGATTTTCTTTTATATAAAATTTAAAAAAAAATTCAAAAAGATTTTCTTTTATATAAAATTAAAAAAATATATTATTAATTTTTTTTATATAATGGCTTTCGTATAACTCAGTACGAAACCCGAACTTCATCTGATGCTTCATACAAGTGTCAGTCATGACACCCGTGCTTAATTATGATAGGCTTCCGATAACTTCCAGTACAAACCCGAACATCAACTAATGGCTTGTGTACATTTCAGTACATAACCTGTGCTTTACAGAAAGGAAGGTGTACGCTTCAGTGCATCTATCTTTGAAAAAGAAGAGAAGTCTTCTTTGACTTGAGTCATTGATACATATTTTTCAAAATCTTTATGTGGTACTTAAAAGATAAAATCAATTTGTTTTAAAAGTCAATGATCTCAAGTTGATGAGTTACAATCGATTCGAATTTTAAAATGTAGTACTTTCAAGATAAAATCAAATTTTAAAAGGTCTTCAAATCGATGTACTCATTGTGGAAACGTGTCCTAAAGAAATAAAGGACTCAGACTAGGCAAAGAGGAACTCCCTTATAAAGGTTTTAACGAAGATATGGTATTTTTCGAGGGGGGGTGTCCGTATATGTTGTTGAAAAGTTTTCAGAAAGAAACGGAAATGGAAAAGTGTTTTACATTTCACCTTAACATATCCGTATTTTTGCGTTTTTAGCTTCATGTTAAAAATGTTTCTCGACATATGTTAAGGGGAGTGTCTTTATAATTATTGAAAACTTTTAAAGATCAAAATTTTCTTCTTCATATGATGTTTGTGAGAATGATGAAAAACAGAAAGAGAGATTTGTGAAAGAAAAATAGAAAGAGAGAAATGAGAAATCGTATACTTGAAAAAATGAAAGTATATGTCATGTGCTTCAAAAGCAAAAACAGCACATGAAAAGAAAAAGAGAAAAGTGTGCAAGAAAAGAAATGCCACCACATACAAAAACAGACAGAGTGTTTGTCTACATTTTCTGAATTATCAAAAATCTCATAAACATTTCATATTTTCATCATGTTTTTTCACAGACATTCTTCTAAACGGAATTCTCTAGTCATATGTTGATTAAGTTGCACGGTGTGATTTAGTTACTCCCAAAATACTCCTATGAACATACCAGAACCAAATTGATCGTACCCCCGGAGTCTTCTTACAATTTAGGAATGTTAGGACTAGTGATGGAGTTTTGAGGTGTAAATCAACATGTTTCGAATGCAATAGACTTAAGTATAAAGCTTGAATGAAACAAATGAAAGAATAAGATAAAGTTTGTCAAAAGTGACAAGAATATGATGAAGAAGAATCAAATGATAAGCAAAATGAAAAGGTTGGAGTTGAAAAGTGAGAGCTTATAAAGAAAATATGAAGATGTTTTTTTCCGACCCTAGGATAAAACCGGGTCAACACATAATCTATCGGTATTTCAATAGTTGATTTCTGGTATGAAGTAGACATCATGGACCCCATGATGCAAATCACAACCCTCCTAGCACTCAAATACTTCTCAAAAAGTATTTGTTTCATTCTCACAGAGATTAAACGCATAATCTATCAACTTCTCATTCCGAGAATGTTGGTATTGAATAAAGGACATTCTGCTCCAGTCTTGCTTACTAAAAGTGCACAAGAGTCTAGAGCCAATTTGGAATTCAAATGAAATATCATTAGGAACAAAAGGAACTTTGTAACTTTGGCCAATTGCAAAAACAGTCCTTGAACTTATTAAAACAATGGAGTTGGCTTTGGTTGACTGTGGGTTAGCTGCAGTTGACTGTAGAAGGCTGAGGCATGATCTCTCTGGCTTCGGCTTTGATTTCTTTAGCTTCTTGATCACTCATCCGTTCTCGTGTTCGTTTTTGACTGATTTCTTGTGATATTTGACATATCCATACCTGCACACATAAAACTCAGATACAAGCACATTTTTGCCATTTTTGATCCGTTTTGGGTTTATTTGGGTTATTTTAAGTATAAATGGATATGTGTATTCTACACTTATCAAAATTCCCCAAACTAAACGATTGTGTGTCCTCACGCAATATCATATGCCTTATAACCAAATATCTCGAAAATTCCCCAAACTAAACCTTTGAAAAGTAGCAAAGATTTTTTTTGTTTAGAGAGATAAGAGATCACAAGTTATAAAACACCCGACTTCCCATTTTCTAAGATTTTTCTCTTTTTATGATTTTTCTTGATTATTAACTACCTAACTACAATTTATTTGTGTTGACATAATGCAATGTTTTCATTACCACATTGGTAACTTTTAGGATCATAGAACAAAAAGCACAATTAAGCGTCTAAAAGATAACTTCATCTTCCCCGATTTTTCACTTTTCCCATGCTAAGCTTAAAAACAAGATCATCGTTAATTACAAGTCATGACACTAACACTACTCATAAATACTAATTGTGTTCTTACTTTTCCTCCCGTAAACCTATTTTTGTATCTCAAGATTTTACTTAAGTCATATACCCGAAGGCTCTTTAAGACTTTTGTTTCGATACTTATTAATTCAGAAAATAAAGTGTAATGGTTAAGAACGCAATAATTAGCTCCTAGCCCTTCTCAAAAGATCAAATGCAATCAAGAATAAAGTCCACATCGAGGCGACCAAAATTTGGCTTTTTATTAGGCTACTTAAGCAAGGCACCATTCATGTCATATACCCTAAGGCTCTTTAAGACAAGAATGAACCAATCTTATTTGCACCATATACCCTTAGGCTCTTTAAGGTGGGCCTCATAAACAAGACAAAAAAATATGAACATTATTAAACATCGTCCTTTAGTAGGCTACAACTTCGGCGCGCCTCAGACCATTAGAGGTAGCAAACATATTGCGTCCTTGGTTGTATATAAGTTAATAACCGGTGGCCGTTTTATTCTCGAAGCCTATTCGATAGCGAGTCGTCACAGAGGTTATTCTACTTATTTGACACCGGACTCTACATTTTTTGAAAATCTCAAACCATCGAGCCACGCCTCCGACTAGATGAAGTAAATCGGGCAGAGATACTTATTTATTATATTTTTGTATTTTTAAGCCAAATATGTATTCCTGATGTGTACTAATCTAATCACAAAGGAACTAAAGAAAACTTCTATTAATAATTTTAACCAAAAAACCATACAACTCTATTTATTAAACATTCATATAAAAAGGGGAAACAAGCTAATGGGAGAAAAAGCCACAATTAATACATATGAGCTTGAAAGAAAACCAACTATTCTACGTTTAATTTCATGACTTAATAAAATTACTCTATATTTCATGTTCTTAACAAAGAAATTTGCAAATGCCTTAGCCTATATAAAATAATCCAACTCGGCATATTTAAAAATCTACTTGAGATTAAGCACAAGCTTTCATTTACTAAATGATTCCATGTTCAGCATGTCATGAGACTAGCATAAAAACTATCATCATTAATTGTTAAGGAAGAAAGCTAGAACTCAACACGTTCAATCGGGTCAAAAATTACTTCTTATTCTTACAGCGGTGAAAACATACTTTTTGTAGTAAAACACTTTTTTTTTTTATTTTTTTTTTTTTAATATGAATTAAGACTGAAAAATTTAAAACTTTTTGCTTTTTTTGTGGGGAAAACGGAGGAACGTGAGAACAAAACAATAGCAGAATAAGCAACAATCAAATCGATAGATTCCCTCCCCAAACTTAAATGAAACATTGTACTACAATGTTTAAGTCGGGTTCCTTCGAAATCCTAAGCCCGTTTATTAAGTAGACAAAGATAATTCGTTAATCGTTAATAATGATAGGATATTGTTCTCCCAAACTAATTTCACACCAAGGATGAGAAAACTCGAGTGCTTCGGAATTAGCATCGAACACGGAGAGGATTCGTGAATGTGGGGTTAATCATGCCAAATCACAACACAGACAACAAAACAACGAGGAAACGAAGAGGATGGCATTCTCAAAATCTCAAACCACATTAGAGGTAGAAAATAGAAAGAAAAGGATATGCATGGGGTGAACTCCCACGAAGCGTTCGTTTTTGATTACACCGAGTCGCAAGCTCGACTCGATCCCTGAATTTAGTTGTCCTTAGGGAGAGCAATACTTAGAACAAGAAACTGTTTAGAAAATGCCACCGGCTCTTAGAAATGTGACTATGCCAGGGTCAAAAATGGTGTCTTCATTATCGAAGGAGACAATTGAGGAAATGAAGGGTAAATCTGAAACAAGGGTGGGTAGAATACTGGTCATAAAATCATGAGATTTAGAAACACCCTTAAACTCTTTGATTATCAAAATTCCCGCTTTGGGTTCAAAACATTTCTCAATATCCGGAGGTTCCGGTGGAGGACGAGGAATTGACGGATCATTTTGGTGATCAAGGTTAGGTGACTCATTAACTTCATCTTCGGAATCAGCATCAGGCGGAATTAAATTATCTGGAACAAGGAGAATATCAATCTCTTCTTGAGTGGGCTCACTATCTTCAACGAGGATAGGAGACATGGGAAGAGACTCGATAACTGAATTTTGATGAAAATTTCCCTGGGAAGTTGAAATTTCATTAAGCACTGTCATAAGACTAAGATATTCCTCAAATTCACGATCATTCCTCGCAGGAAGTGTTAAAGGTTCACCGGCGAACTCATGGTGAAGAGGATCACTCCTTGGAGAAAAAGTAATTGAAGATTCATTCTGTTCTGGCTCATGATCGGAAGTCACTTTGGAATCGAGATTATGGGAATCATCATCACTAAGTAGATTATCAAGAAAAGCTATGTCTCCTTCTGAATCGAAATATCCTTCCTCTAAGTTAGAAGATACTTCTATAGCTAGAAAATCATCGATCTCATCATTATCGTCTTCAGGAGCAAAACACTCAACCTTATCGGATAAGGGTTTGTTGAGTAAAACTGGCTCATCGGAAACGTTGGAATTTTTAATCTCGACATCTTCTTGAAAATTCTCTTCATGCAAGTCCTTCTTAAGAGTTGAATCATCATTACCCGGTGGTAACGAATTAAGAGGAGCAAGTTCATCGGCGAACTTCACAAAATTATCACTAGTCTTCACCGGAGAAGAACTAGGAGAAGGATCATCAGAATGAGTAGTGGTACTGCCACTAAACGGATCATCTTTTGAAAAATCGATAACAGAAATGGCATGAACAAAATTCTTTTCCTTGTTTTTCTCAGATTTATCGGCATAGTAAACAAGTTCATCTTTTCCTACTCTTAAAGTCAATTTTTCCTCGTACAAATCAATGAGAGCTTTTGCGGTTCGAAGGAAGGGTCTTCCTAGAATAATAGGCACTCTCGGGTCGGGTTCAAAATTAACCACCACAAAATCCGCAAGAAAAGTGAAACCATCGACTCTAACTACAACATCCTCGGCTATGCCCATCGGGTGAGAAATGGAACGATTGGCAAGCTCGAGAGTCATTCGAGTAGGAGTCAAAGCTTCAAGCTCAAGTTTCTTGTAGATAGAATGAGGTAAAAGATTAATGCTAGCTCCTGAATCGGCTAAAGCACTAGTCCTTTTGAGTTCTTGTAAAGCACATGGGATAAGAAATTTTCCCGGATCTTCGAGTTTCTCGGGAACTTTGTTCATGATGATAGCGGAACATTCAGCATTCACAGTTGTGATAGCGATCTCCTCAAGCTTCTCTTTGTTTCTTAGCAACGAGCTTAACCATTTGTTAAACTTTGGCATTTCGACAAGAGCATCTTTCAATCCAATCTCTAAACGAAGTTGTTTGAACATTTTCAAGAACCGGCTATGTTGAGCACTTGGTTTATCGTGTTCTCTCACTTTCATTCTCTCAGGATATGGAAGTTTAGATGGGTACGAATTAGGATTAGGATCAAGACTAACGGTTTCTTTTGCTTTTGGTTTTGGGATTTCAATGAAAATGGAATCTTCTTCCCCCGAAGATGGGACATGTGCGGTATTTTCCAATTTTGGATTTTGCACTTTTTCCGTTGACGTCTCCGGGTTTTGTTCAGGTTCTTTTTGAGGTTTTGAAACATCGGGTGAAGGAACAAGAGGAATCGAAGGTTCTTCCAAAGCCTTACCGCTCCTTGTGGTGATAGCATTAATTTGCTGACGAGGGTTAGTTACGGTTTGACTTGGAAGAGTTCCTGAATTTGAAGTAGAGGCTGAATTTTTGAAATTATCACAAAGACTTGTCAACAAACTTGTAACATTAGCCATTTGATTCTGCAAATTTTGACCTTGATTTTGAACATTCTTCAACACCGCATCGTTTGCCTTGACGTAGTTTTCAAAATCTGTTTTCAAAACACTATTTGTTGGAGGTTGGTAAGGTAAAACTTGATTGATTGGTGGTTGGTTGGTTGGTGTTTGATATGGTGGAGCTTGATAAACTTGATTTTGACGGTTTTGATTAAAATTTCCTCCACGGTTTTGGTTGAAATTAGAATTGGTTCCGGTGAGAAATGGAACGGTTGGCAAGCTTGAGTGTCATACGAGTAGGAGTCAAAGCTTCAAGCCTAAGTTTCTTGTAAATAGAGTAAGGTAAAAGATTAATGCTAGCTCTGAAATCGGCTAAAGCACTAGTTCTATCGAGTTCTTGTAAAGCACATAGGATAAGAAATTTTCCCGGATCTTCAAGCTTCTCGGGCACTTTGTTCATGATGATAGCAGAACATTCAGCATTCACAGTCGTAATAGCGATCTCCTCGAGTTTCTCTTTGTTCCTTAGCAACGAGTTTAACCATTTGTTAAACTTTAGCATTTCGACCAGAGCATCTTTCAATCCAATCTCTAAACGAAGTTGTTTGAACATCTTCAAAAACCGGCTATATTGAGCACTTGGTTTATCGTGTTCTCTAACTTTCATCCTTTCAGGGTATGGAAGTTTAGAAGGAAATGAATTAGGAGAATTGAGATTTTGAATTTTAATGGTCTTCTTTGCTTTTGGTTTTGGAATTTCCATGAAAATTGAATCTTCTTCCCCCGGAGGTGGGCCATGTGCGGTGTTTTCCACATCTGGATTTTGCACTTTTTCCGTTGACGTCTCCGAGTTTTGGTCGGGTTCTTTTGAAGGATTAGAAACAACGGGTGTAGGAACAAGAGGAGTCGAAGGTTCTTCCAAAGTCTTACCGCTCTTTGTAGTGATAGCATTAATTTGCTGACGAGGGTTAGTTACGGTTTAACTTGGGAGAGTTCCTGAATTCGAAGTAGAGGCTGAATTTTTGAAATTATGGCAAAGACTTGTCAACAAACTTGTAACATTAGCCATTTGATTCTGCAAATTTTGACCTTGATTTTGAACATTTTTCAACACCGCATCGTTTGCTTTGACGTAGTTTTCAAAATCCGTTTTCGAAACACCTTGGAAATTGTGGCATTATCGGTGGAACAACTATAGCATCTTCATAACCCTCGATTGCTTGTAACATTGGGCATCGTTCGATGCGTCCATATGGAACAACGTTTTTGTTCAACAATTGGATCTTCGAAATCAAAATTTTCAACAACCGGAAAAGTTTGTTGTTGACGACGTCTACGAGATTGCGAACGAGTGCGCATAAAAAGAAAAACTAACAATTAAAAAGTAAGACTTTACACTAAATTTTTTTTGTTTTTTTTAGCAATGAATTTAAACGGTTACACGAAAGAGACTTAAACCAAATAATCACTACTCACGTAGCCTTGAAATTGCTTTTCAAGGTGAGCCTACTTGGAAGGAGAACACAAAAGGCAAGTGTTTTAAATCTTTGATTACGATTTGGGGAACAATTGCAAGTTCAACCGGAAAATGAAATGATAATATCTCAAATAAAGATATTATTTGATTGTGTTCGGTTACCAACTTGGAGAATTTTATTTTCTAATTAAGACAATTTTTATATTTTGATTTTCTATTTTTTTTTACTTTATATGAATATTATACTAAAAAGAAATATTTTTTACTTTTTATATTTTTTTGATTTTTTTGGATTATTGGATTTAAGACAAAATTTAACTTTTCCAGGACGAAGGATCTTCAACCAAATTCACAAACTCGAACGAAGGAATCGCTTACACAAGACCCAGGGCAACGGCGCCAAAAAACTGATTGCGTAGTTTTACATACATATTAAAATAATATACTGTAAAGATAAATTAAGAAATCCCCAAGATCCCTGGACAATTCCACTCACAAAGATATATATATAGAATACGTATATTAAACCGGGCAAGTATGATCACCCGGGTCGTTTCCCCAATGACTAGTGAAATTGAAACCACGTTTAGGTTTGGATCCTGATTTGAATGAAGCAAAGAAAATTTTTGATTTACACTACTAAAATTAAAGGCACAATTTAAACAACTAATTAACAAATTAAACTAATTACGAAAGTAAATAAAATGCGACATTTAAGAAAACAAAAACAATTTAAATCTTAAAGTTGTAAACTAGATTCCTAAACCTAAATTAATGCTAAAGAAATTTTTAGGAAAAGAAAAATATTTTTTAAGGGCTTTTCGGATTTTTTATGAATTAAATAGAAATTAAATTGATAAAAACTAAGAAAAATACTTTTTAAACTAAATTAACTCTAAATTACTTAAAAAGATGAGAAAAACATTTTTTATTACTAATTTTTCTATTTAAAAGATTAAAATTTAAAATTAAAGTTGAAAATTAAAAAACTAAAGGATTGAAAATTAAATGTTTAAAACTAAATTTGAAAATTAATTTTTAAAAATATAAAACTTAAACTAAAAATTATATAAAAATATTTTTTATAAAAAGAAATAATGCAGAAAATTAACTTTATTAAAAGCCCTAATTTTTAATGAGTTATTTTAAACTAATTTAAGTAATTAAACTAAAAACCTAATTTATTATTTATAAAAACTATTTTTATTAAGCTTAATGAAATCTTTCCAAAACACATGGGTTAAAAGTGACACGAAGTAAAGTTGAGGGTAGGCGGCCTAATATTAAAGTTTTATGAAAAACACAAAGTTTGACCTATTGACAGAAATAGCCCCTGGACTTGGGACTAACTACACTAACAATTAAACTAACGAAGGACTAACTATGTAATTAACTAAGGACTAACTGCGCGTCTAACAAGGACTAACTATGCAAATTTTTAACTAACAGAAACTTTAAAGATGGACAAAAATGACCCCTGAACTCCCTAACTTCTAACACTCAGCATCCTTTTTTATATAAAACAGCTTATTATCCTAACTTTTTAAGAATCTACTTATATAAAACTTAACTCTAACTTATTTGAAATAAGCTGTATGGGCTTATGAAGGCTAATAAGCTTCTACTAAGCTTATCAGCTTACAAAATTTTACCTAAGGCTAATTTAATCAAGTATCCTCAAAACCGTATGACAGATTATCTTTTGCTTAATTGAAACTGCTAATTTTACTTCAACAAATCCCAACTGCTTATCAAACTATCTTTTAACAGAATTCAAAAACATAATTAAGAAAACAGCTTTATAAAGACTACTAAATTATAAAGTTAAATGTAAAACGATTAACTAGTGTGTACCTTAGATCAGGGTAGAAATATAAGCTGAATGGGAGCTTATGGCTTATTCACTTAAGCTCATATCGAACCAACAATAATCTAATCTAAACCTATGTGCTAACCCTTAGCTCTAAAACCCTTGGAGTCTCAGCAGCCATCCAATTCCAAGAGACTCCAAGCCTTCATGAACACAAACACAAATATTTCGACAAAATGTAAATTGAGACACAAATTTATATGAAATAATATTTTTATTAAAACTGAAATTAAGTGCTTACAATCGTGAAACAAAATGACATTAAAATAAAAATTACATTCGAAGAAAGACTATGAAAATTAACATGAAAAATTAACCCTAAAAATTCTATCTCTTAACTGTTGGATTGAGGGGTATTTATACCCGAAGCTTGAGCTCACCTCCTTCTTCTAGACCCTTCTATCCTCTCATCTTAACCCTTCAATCATCTCTCTCTCCTTGATCTTATATCTCAATCGTTAGATCAATATGTGTGCACCCGGATCATTGACGTGGATATAGAGTGTGTTAGTTATGTGAGTGTAAACACTCACACACGTCACATCACCCAATCATTTCCTTAGATTCTGCCAGGGTGGATTGGGTTGGGGGTTAATTGATAGTGATAGATGGGTTAAGGGTTGTGAGAGGAGGATTAACCCTAAGGTTAATTTAGGTGGGGTGAAAGGAATTGTTAGCTAGGGTTCATGTGTTCTTGAGTGTGTTCGTGTGTGTGTGAGTGAGGTTTAATCCGATTTGGGGGAAATGGGGTGAATAGTAAGTGTAAATGTGTTATAAGTTTATCCGGGTAGTGTAGGGTAGGGTCGGGTTAGGTCGGGTTGGGGCTTTGCTTATGATTGGCTGAAAGGGGGTCCACGGGTTTATTTGACCCGGACTTTGACCCGCGCCTTTTTATAACTAAAGGGAAATTACATTTTCGGCCCTTGTGTTTGGCAAGTCCCTTTTCAGGTTTATAAACAACTTTCATAAATTGCAGAATCAACCCTTGAATTTATAAAACAAATGGAATTGGGTTTTGATTGAATGTGGTTTAGCTGCAGTTGACTGTAGAAGGCTGAGGCATGATCTCTCTGGCTTCGGCTTTGATTTCTTTAGCTTCTTGATCACTCATCCGTTCTCGTGTCCGTTTTTGACTGTTTTCTTGCAATATTTGACATATCCATACCTGCACACATAAAACTCAGATACAAGCACATTTTTGCCATTTTTGATCCGTTTTGGGTTGAATTGGGCCTTTTTAAGCATAAATTGATATGTGAATTCTACACTTATCACTCTCAAATGGCTTTGGAAGAATAAGTGTGATGCAGATAATATTGTGGTTCGGAACAAAACTCGTCTTGTGGAACTTTGACCAAAAGTAACCTGCCGAGACTTTTATACCCATACTTTGTTAATTGACAGTTTCAGTCCCTAGGTTTCTATCTCCTTTTATTTCATTGTTTAAGTATTGCTAAGGTTACACAAAGTTTGATGATTGGCAAATTTAGTCCGTGTTGATTATAAAAGCTAGGAAACATATAGCAAATTACATTTAAGCCCCTAACCCTGATAACCATAGACAATTTTGGTCCGTTTGAGTTAAAATTAATTAACTCCCCTTCAAACTTTAACCCAATTAGAATACAACAACTATTTTCCATGTGATCTTTTAGAAACCTGTGTGAAGAAATAAAATTTTCAAATTTACTCTCCCCCTCAAACAATGACCCGTTTTCTAATAAAAGAGCTGTAGTCGTTGTTTGAGCAGAAAAGTTTATTTTGATAGCACAACCTGAAAAAGTTTCGTCAGCATTATATCCTTAATTAACATAAATAATTTCGAAGAATCAATTAAGAAAAATTATTTGGTTATCAAAAAAAAGACTTCTCTTCTGTAGTAAGAAAAATGCACTGAAACATACATTAATCCTATGATGCATGGATATAAAGTAATCCATGCCTGGGTAAAATTAATTACCCTCGAGTGAGAACCGAGTTGCAATATGAAGTAATTGCAAACATGTGCTGGGGTAAGCCCTGAATTGAGTTGTCCAGGGGTTATCATGATTGGCTCGGGTCCTGAACTGATGCGTACAGGAGCCATTGTTTGATGCAGCTCATCGAATGTGACTTGAATTGTTTCCATTATTCGACGTGTTCTTTTGTTGTAGATTCGAAAACCTTTCCTGCCTGGAGCATAACCAACAAAAATCCTAATGTCAGCTTTGGCTTGCAATTTACCTAGATCTTCGCTATCATTTGTAGGGTAGCACAAAGCACCAAATACTCGGAGAAATGAAAGATTAGGCTTCTTTTCATGTACAAGCTCATATGGGGTTTTGTTGTGACGAGTATGAATTATGGATCGGTTCTGAGTGTAACAAGCAGTAGCGAGAGCTTCTGCCCATAGAAACATCAGTGCTTTTGAGAATATCAGGATTGTACGTACTGCTTCTACAAGTGTACGATTTTGTCTTTCGACAATGCTGTTTTGTTGAGGAGTTCTCGGAACAGACTTTTGATGAAATATACAACACCTTCATAGTATTTAGACATAACTTGGTTGACAAATTCTGTGCCATTATCTATTCGGATGTATCTGACTGTTTTGTTGAGGCCAACTTGTATTTGCTTAAAAAAGTTGATGAAAAACTCTGGAGTTTCATCCTTTGATCTCAAAAACTTTACCCATGTAAATCTTGAATAGTCATCCACGATGAGTAAAATGTATTTCTTCCCATTAATACTATGTACTCTCATTGGACCATATAGATCCATGTGAAGGGTATGAAGAACTTTTATATTGGTGTTTTCAGTTTTGGGTTTGTGGGAGTACTTCTTGCTTTTTCCATGTTGACAGGCTGAGCAAAGATGATCTTTTTCAAACTTCAATCTTGGTAAACCTATAACCAGATCTTTTCGAGCGCAAAGAATCATTGATTGTGCCGAAGATTAAAATTGTTAAACGACGAGCCCAAAGCCATATTTTATCTTGGAAGCTTTTGATAGCAAGCATACAGAGAAGACTTCATCATGATCATCAATCGATATCGTGTACAAATTGGTGCATACGACACCTTTAGTAAGTCAACACCATTCATATCCATGAACAAATAAGAAATGTTTCTGAAGCAATTATCAATATCAGAATCACAAAATTGCCCTACAGAAAACAAATTGTGTCCAAGTCCTTCCACATGAGAATACTTTGGCGAACACACAGTCACCAATAACCAATAAATCTTCATAATCCATGATACACCAAAGTGATCATTCCTGAATCTGACTGTCCCGATGAACTTTTCCACGAAGTTCTTGAGCTTTGAACGATTCCCCGTCATATGTTTTGAACAGCCTGAGTCCAGATACCAAAGGACGACCTGTACGACCTACATTTGAAAACAATCGAGTGTGGAGAGCTTCGAATTTTAGTTCCCCAATTTTTGTGGTGGTGCCCAGTTATTGGGTTTATCAGATATAGATATACATTTCACAGGAAGCATAGTTGAAGGCCACAGTCTCCTAAGGCAAATTTTCTTTCCTGTGGGTCTCCATTGATAACCACAATTAAGTTTTTCTAAGGTGAATTTCTTTCCTGCGGGTCTCCATTGATAACCAACATTAGCAAATAGTTTGCCAGTTGCTTTCCAAACCCGCTTGGTCTTGTTCAAACTGTTATCAGACAGTTTGCCTTTTGGTTTCCAAATTCCTTTATTCAAGACAATTTTAACAGTGGGGGTTGTATTCACAGAATTCAAACTTTTTACAACACACATTTCATGATTTGTATAATTTAAACATTCGTTACACGTTTTGCACATAGATTCAGAATTCGAATTAATTACAATACGCTTAGAGCTAATGCTAGAATCAGCTCGATTTACTTTTGTCCAAACAGACTTATTTGTCCTAGGATGGTCTTCTACTTTCTTCTTATTCACACTCTTAGCAGGAATGATCCTATTTTTCTTTGAATTGCTTCTAGGCTTTGATTTGCTTGCTTCAATAGAACTGTTTACTCCTGTAGAATGAATCACATGGTCATTAGTCTGTTGAACTTTTTGGAGCACTACGTGTTTTTGTGTGTTACTTGATGAAGTTCCTGATGTATCATTAAAAGTAACTTGCTTTTTCCTAGTTAAAGGGGTAGAGGCAGCCTTGTTATCCTTAGTGTTGATTTCTTTTGGGCAAGTACCAATCACATATTCTAACAATTCCTGAGAATGTTTCGTGTATTTACAAGCAAAATTAAGTTCACTATCTAGTGGTTTAACTATTCTAGCTTCCTCTACAATCTCACGAACGGTTTCTACACTTTCCTTAAGATGGTTTATATGGTCTATGTGAGCATTCCTATTGTTCTTAAGGCGAGAAGGGATTGATTCAACATCTATGGCATACATACCAGGAGTAAGAACTTTTGGTTTGGCAGAGTCACTAGTAACACAAGACACTTTGCTTTTCAACTGAGCCTTTAGACTCTCAATTTCATTTAACATGGTAGATGTCTTTTCATTAGTGTGAGCACGCGTAATCTTAGTGGAGTAATACAATTCCTTGTAATGTTGTTTGACCTTTTCTATTTCTGCTCTAATACGTTCATTTTGTTTAAGAAGAGTAGTGACATCTTTAGCATTATAAGTTTCACAACTTCTGTTATTCACTTTAGAGACTTGAGCTTTCAAGTTTCTAATTACGTTGTCCTTTTCTTGAAGCTGTGCTTCTAGATTGTTAATCTTGAAAAATGAGTCAAATTCAGGAACATCCTGAGAAGTTTGTGATTTGTTATTTCCAAATTTTCTTGAAGGTGTTGATACTTCAATTGCAAATTTAGGTATTCCACCTCAAGTTTGTTAAAACCTTTTATCATTTCATCATTAACATCCTTTTGATTCTCATTTTGTAATTTAGAGATCTCAGCTCCAAGATCTTGACAACGTGATTGTTCTACAGCAAACAGCAATTAATTTGACAAATAATTATCAATTAGATTCTCATTTGCAATGAGAAGGTTTTTCCTTTCAATTTCAGCATATTGCTTGTCCATAGTATTCTGGTCCACCTCTGCTGACATTTGATTAAAAATTTCTTCCATTTCTTTAACTTCTTTAAAGAGAGCCTTTTGAACTCCTTCAAAGTGTTCTTTAAGAGTTTTGAAAAATGGTATGACTTCAGTGAGGTAACATCTTTTTGTTTCTTCAAAACCTCTTTCCCCTTCTATGACACATGTTGGTGTGATTCTCTTTTTACAAGTTTTGTCAAATTCCGTAAAAAGTCATGTGAGTGTATAAAGATTAATTTTCACTTAACTTTTTGTTGGAAGAACTCTAGGAACAAGCTTGGCAGGTGTATTGGGTGGATACACTGTCAATGCTGAAAGTTGTTTTGGAACAGTTTTCATAGTTTTGCTAATATCATGGGACCAAAATATCTGTTCAGGAGTCAGATTTCTCTGTGGTGTAAAGGTTGCAAGATGATTCTCTTTCGAGTATTTTAGGGGTTCAATCTTAACTTTATTTTCCACACACAGAGGGCTTTTCATTTTCTCAAGCATTCTTTTACTAGTTATCTCAGCTATCTCAAGAGTATCCTCTGAGTCATGTACAACAGGGGGTGCATGATTGGTCTTGACTATTTCATGACCATTATAGAGAGCAGACTGAACTTGCTTTGCACGGGTGAGACATAAGGGATTTTTGTAGCCTATCGCTACCTTGTTCTTTTCATCATAAAACGATTTTGGTTTACACAGCATGTGTACCGTTTGAACCGACTGATCTTGTTTGAATAATCTATCTTTGAACTTTTCCTTTAGTTTTTTATATCTAAAAACTCTTCAAGGAATTTATCTTCTTTTTGTTTAAAATCCTTTTTCAAAATGGTCACTTCTTCCGTCTTTGACTTATAATGGTCAAGGGTAGAACGAAGTTGCATTTGTACAGAATGAAGTTCTGATTTTAAAGAAGTTTCCTTTCTATTTTGGTCCGAGATAATTATTCTCATTTGTTCATCAATCTTTTGTTCTCTTTCAGTTAATTCAAACTTTGCCCGTTTTTCATACTCCCCGACCAGTTCCTTATATCTCATAAGTTCAGAGGTCAATGAGTCATTAACTACTTTATCTGGCTTATTTGCTAACCTACTTTGTACACCTTCTTCATGCATTTCATTGATAATTAACATTAATGCATTATTTTTTACAGAAGATACATTACTTTGTATAACATTTTCTTCGTTATCCTCCATAAACTGATTATACGGAATAATATTACTATCACTCGTATATTCAGCATCAGAGTCAACAACGTAGTTGTGTTGTACATCGTTTTGCATCTCGTGTACTTCATGATACTCATCCATGTTATCTGCAAAGGTATCATGATCTTGTACCTCAGACAGAGTATTCGAGTCATATGATGGCCCGGCTTCATCGTAGATTGGATCTTCAGATGAAAGATTTATCATGAACATGGTCTGTGTAGTAGGAGCCTCATCAACATCAGAGTCGAATGCATCACATTGATCAGCTTTAATGATATGATCCACATTGAGTGCCAAATCTTGCTCGGGTGGATCATCCACATCATCATCAAAGTTGGTGGCATATTCTCCTGCAAGAAACAACAGATGTTCTTCATCTAGAACTGCACCATTCTCATGGGCTTGCATTAGCAGCATCTTGTCCTTGAAGTAGTCTGAATCCTGAGGTCGCTTTGGCCGAGGACATTGTAGCACTTAATGGGTTTAGCTTGACCAGGATTCACATTGCCAACTCTGTTCTGACCTCCAGCATTCCCAGCTCCAACATTTCCTCTTGCATTGTTCCTCTAAAATGGTCTTCCTTGATTATTCGCATTGTATCTACCACGAACATCCTGAACAACAACTTTGCCGTCTTGAACTGTAGCTTTGGTCCTTGCATTTTTAGAAGAAGTTCAGAGTTGATTGTTTGTTTGAGGAAGATGTGATTTGTATGATTCGGTGAGGAGGGCAAGTGTGTTGGTTAAACTTTTAATCAAGTTTTCAGTTAAAGAACTTCTTGAGTCCAGTTGAAAGTTATCAGCAGGAGATGGTTCATTTGAGGATTGAGGAGACATGGATGATTGTGTTAGATACTGCTGAACTGAGGCATTAGATACTAGTGCCAAAGGATCATTAGTTGGTTGAATGAACCTTTCCATCATCATTATGTTCTCATTATCATGTACCTCATGTTGCTTCAAATAGGCATACAACTGATCAAAGTTAGACTCTTTCAAACCTCTGTTTAGTTTGACTTCAGTTATGAATCTACTCTACTTAAGTAACATGTTGTTCACAAACTTAGAGTTAAGCTGCATTCTGGGCATGGTCATCTTGATGTTTCTCATGTCGTTAATAAGCTTTGTAAACCTAACATAGTATATATGAATGGTTTCTCCTTTGATCTGGCGAAAGTGTTCAAATTCATCGTATACTTGAGATTCCCTGTCATCCTTTGTTAATTCAGAACCTTCCAGAATCATCTTCACATTGTCTCAAATGTCTTAGCCGTCAGTATAGTAGTTGATGAGTGTGTAGATGTCTTTTGGTATACCTTGAAGTAAATTATTCGTTGCACGATTGTCAGCTTTATACCTTTCCTTTTCTTCAGCTGAAAGGTCGGCAAAGACTCTAGCACGTTCTGGACCTAGTTGAAGTGCACCCTCAGTTTCTTCAGCACGAGTTTCTATGAGTGTTCCCATTTGAAATGGACCTTCAGTAATTGACGTCATTATGTTCTCTCCATTATCTTTTCCCAGACAATACAAACGAATACGTTGTTACTAAGATTCAAAATCTGTTCTATCAAGCATTGGTGGGCGTGTATCGGAACCGGCATATTGGATATCTTCCGACATATTAGACATGTTGATTTATTATGATATGATATGTTTTGATCGATCAATGATTAGTGAATGTATGTTAAAAGTGGTGAAGTTAATTTAAGTATTTTTGTGATTAAGCGTTGTTAAGTCCAAGGTTTGAAATATTCCAAGTGTCAAAACTGTAGCTCAAACCGCTGTTCAGATTACCAAACCGCCGCCTCAGTTATCAAACCGCCACGGACAAAAATACGCAAACCGCCGACTATTGTTAAGGCAAACCGCCGGCAAGATTTTAAGCAAACCGCCGCGGAGTTTTCAAACCGCCATAGGTTGGTTTAGTAAATTGCTTTAAAATAATCAAACCGCCGTCAACCTGTTCAAACCGCTGCCTTTTAAAATAAGCAAACCGCTGCCTAAAATTTAAACAACTCACCGCCTATAAAATAAGCAACTCGCCGTCTATGATTTACTCAAACCGCCGTCTAAGCAAACCACCGCTAGTGGCAGACAAATGGCAGACAATTGAGGCCGACAAATATTAAAATATTATTTTTTTCTCAAACCGCCGTGAAGAAATTCTGTCAAACCTCCACGAAGAACAACGAACTTTATCACTCAAAAACACCTATAAATCACCCTTTTGAACGATTTCACTTGATTTCTTTTGCACAACTTAGTACTACAAGACTATAGCAACTAGTAACACCTAAATTTTAACATAACAAACATCAAAATCTGGAGAAAATCAAAAACGAGTTACAAACCTTCAAAAGTATACTTTTTGATCTAAATCAAGCAAGAAATCGCACATACACACGATCTAATCATCCCATGTACTCTAATACTAATTGTGGTTTATCATATATCATAACACGGTGATGATTTTGGGATTTGGCTAGTTTCTAGAGAGAGAAACACATGAGAGAGAGAAACTGGTATATGTAAAATGAAAATGAATAAATGACTAGCTACCTCTTCCAAAGTTGGAAGAGGTATATATAGTTCTTACAGAATACCGGGTATCGGTACCTGGTTAATTACCGAAAGTCATACGTTAAACTATTAACTACGAGCTATAATAAATAATAAAATACACGGGGTGACCGAGTCTTTTTCTAATATCTAACAGATTCTCATCAACATTCG
Organism: Tanacetum coccineum; assembly: GCA_026074375.1. Taxonomy (NCBI): domain Eukaryota; kingdom Viridiplantae; phylum Streptophyta; class Magnoliopsida; order Asterales; family Asteraceae; genus Tanacetum; species Tanacetum coccineum. Next base: position 9,369 of record BQNB010059188.1, on the reverse strand, counting down.
GAACTACATTAGTAGTAGTGGGATTGTTGATGGTGTCTGTTGGGTTACCAGCTCTAATGAGGCTACTAGGATTACCAGTATGAGCTCCAAAAGGTGGTACAGTACCAGACATGTTTGGATCTTGATTTGTTTTGAAACAAAAAATAGTTTCTAAAGGTTTTATAAATCAGTCTGCTCTGATACCAATTGAAAGTCCCAAATTATACGTCTACAAGTTACTATAACACTTATTAAAGATAAATAACACAAATAAATACTTTTCAAGCGTGTAATACTTTATTGATAAGAATCAAAGAATTACAAGTGCTATGGATCGCACACGTTGAGTGACAATGTAAGATTACCCTTCAAACAAGTAAACAAGTAAACTTGTATGTTCTATAAAGGAGTAAAAGACTTAATAAAAACAACAACAGTATAAACGATGTCTTCTACTCCTTCCTGCCTTATCCTTTTATAGTGTTTAAATTAGTTAGTGAATGTTTAGGTTGGAATGTCGTGGTATATTCCAAGTGGACGAGTGCTTATGCTTTTCCAGAAAACATTCCCTAAATAATCCACTAACATATTACTTTTGTATTTGTTAATTCCATAAAGCTATTTGGCCCATACTTTATCTTTATGGAATTTCCCGCCTAAACACTTAGGAGGCACGCTCAAGTTCCACTTGCTCTTATTCAAAGGGTAATAGGATCGTCATAGTATTGTCACCTCTGATTCACCTTAGAACCTTCAGAGCATTCCTTCTACATACCATCTGATATTCATCTCAGCTGGGGAGTATGTCTTCAAGTACTCTTCGACTTCCTTGACGATGTCTCTGACTTGAATGTCTCTAAGGTTGCTCGTTGAAGCTATGCTATCAGCGAGTCCTTTAATCATCAGCTGATGTTGTGCACTCAGCTGGTCTTCATTACCCTCTGATGCATTGCACTCAGAGGGTCACTCAGCGGGTCTTCCTTACCCTCTGATGCTATGCACTCAGCGGGTATTCGTTTACCCTCTAATACTTTGCACTCAGCGGGTATTCTATACTTAGCCTAATTTCAGTTTAAATCTAGGCAGAGACAATTGGGTACTTAATTGGCCTAACATTTAGTATATGTTAATGTCTGCAAACGTGTGTCGATACTTGCTGAAATTCAGGGTCGTTTAGTGTATGTTATTGGCTGCAAATACGTGTCGATACTTGCTGAAATTTAGGGTATACTTGTTGAAATTTAGTATCGTTTAGTGTATGTTATTGGCTGCAAATACGTGTCGTTCCTTGCTGAAATTTGGGGTCATTTAGTGTATGTTAATGGCTGCAAACATGTGTCGATACTTGCTGAAATTCAGGGTCGTTTAGTGTATGTTATTGGTTGTAAATACGTGTCGTCTCTTGCTGAAATATGGGGTCATTTAGTGTATGTTAATTGCTACAAATGTGTATTGATACTTACTGAAATTCAGGGTCATTTAGCGTATGTTATTTGTGGTCATTAAGTGTATGTTAATGGCTGCAAATGTCTGGTCTACAAGGGGTTTTGGTATGCAAGTTGTTTGGGTTTACAAAGAATGATGTTTGGTTTTAATGTTTGCAAATGGGTTCAATCGGCTAAAATGGGTGATTTTGATTTGCAATATCAGTTAGTTCAGTGTGTCTTAAATATAATGTATTGAGAATGTTTAATTTTGGTTTCCTGGTTTATGTATTTAAACTGTTGGCGGTCCAAGTTTCAGTAGATGAGATGTGTAGAAGATAAGTTTATTCACTATTTTGGTCGAGTTTAGTCTGCTGCAAGGGACTGTTGGCAGTTTATTCAGGTTTTTCAGTTGGTGTGTTGCAAATGGTAGTTTATACAGGCCTACAATATGTCGTGTGCTAGAATTATTTTTGTTGGTCATTTGGTTTCATGAGACACTTTTGTCTTGTGGATCTATGATGTCCTTCCATTTTGTATAATTTCTTTCTTTTGTGTATTTGTATTCTGGCCTAGTGTTCCAAGTTTCTTTCCTACAGTGGTGGTGTTTGGCGTTGTATTATTTTCATTTCCTGGGAGTCACGCTTAGATAATTGTCTTATTTATCCCGTGGCTTTTACTTTATAGTGAACCAAATTACCAATAAGTTGCCAATGTTATTACTTCTACAAGACTTTGAGTGCTCAAACCGGCAGCAAACAGTCACTGCCAGTACCTGAGGTATGCGCTTTTATCTATCGTTCCACTTAGTAAAATATCTTTGTTTTGTAACAGTCAAAGACTGGGTCGGTGGGGCTGATCTATCTATACTTTAGGGCCGTGAATACATGGTTTACAACAAAGTTTATTAAGATTTTACCAAACTCAAGTATAAGCCAAATCGAACCATTTAAGAAATAGGTCAAATTTACCATCTATTCTATATAACATATCATTAAAGAAACTCGTACTCATTTTTTGATAGGGAAAGAAGCAAAAAATTCAGATAATTCCAGATGAGACTGATGATGAAGACTGCAGTATCATTGATGTTGAAGATTTTAATGAACCGATGTTTATGCAACACACCAAAGCAATGCTAGATGAAATTGATAAAATGGTAGTGTGATTATCACCTTCCTAATTATACCAATGTTCTTGTTCTTTGCTTGTTTATAAGTCTAATGTATCAAATCTGTAATTTAGGACGAAGATGTATATGAAGAACCACTAATGGACGTTGGTGAGGTTGATAAGGATGATCCTCTTTCTGTGGTCGAGAATATCAATGAAATTTATGCACATTATCGTAAGCGAGAGGTAATAAAATGTGTTACTTTTGGTGTTGCGATAAAGACAAAGTATTTAAACGATTTTTCTTATACTATAAAAACCAGGAAAAGGTTGTTAATTTAAACTGTCAAGGATGTGTTTCAATCCTAATTTCATTGATCTAAACGGATAAAAAGTTTCCAACTTTAATGAAGATACCATATTGGTCTTTCAGAAACTTTTCTGAACTGTTCAGAAAGTGTTTAAATTCACATTTCACTGATTTAACTGGGAAAAACATTTCTATGATATTGCAGATCTCAAGCTGTGTGGCCTGACTGTCAATACAAACTGATAAAACGGAAAGGATGAGAGGCATCCTCATAGACTAGTGGAAGGAGGTAAAATTACATGACTGTTTTATATACTTGAAACTATTTCATACCATATGCAGTATGAGAGTGATTACTGATGTCATAACTTAATGTAATCAAGCAGGTTCAATACAAATTTGAACTAATAAAAGAGACATTATACCTCAATGTCAATCTTATTGACTGGTTCCTTCAACGTCAGCCTATTGCAAGAAAGAAGCTTCAGCTGGTTGGAGTGACAGCAATGCTCCTTGCATGCAAATATAAAGAAATTTATGTGCCTGTTGTTGAGGACTTTATTGTCATCTCTAACAAGGCGTACACTAAAGATGAAGTTCTGATGATGGTATAACTAAAAAACAAGATTTGATAGATTTTCTGCTTTTCTTAATTAGATTATATACTGGTTCTGACTTGTATGTGTTTTCACTGATGTTTACAGGAAAAGGAGATGGTGAATACTCTACAATTCAATCTCTCGTATCTAACTATGTGTTTTTATCAAGCGATTTCTCAAAGCTGCACAATCATCACATCCCCCATCTACCTAGTAACTGTTAAATATTTGTAGTACGATATCATATATTAGCATCGTAGACATTTTGTTATCTTGAAGTTCTAATTCGAATGTTTGATTGATATTTTGTGAAATTTAATCTGAATTAATCTGTTATGCACATTTTGGATCATTGTGTAAATTATTTTATTTACGGTGTAACCTGTAATATTGTGGTAAATATGCGGGTAATATTGGTGGATAACACCTGCTAGGAATATGTCGGCATATCCGTCGTCAGTCAGTAAAAACAGTGACAATAGTTTTTTTACCAACAAGTCTTATTGTTGCATTTTCAAGTATTATCAATTGACAATAGTTTGTTGGTATTTTATATTTACCAACGACTTTGTTATGTTTGTGAAATTTATCAACAACATAGATATTAGTTGGTAATTTATCAACGATGAAAGAATGTCGTTGGTAATATTTATTTACCAACAAGCATTTTTCACACAACCTTAGTTCGTTGGAAAAGTCGTTGGTAACACCTTTTACCAACCAGATTTGGGTGTTTACCAACGAATATAGGCCGTTGGTGCTGGCATGATTTGTAGTAGTGACACTTGATATTAGCTATGGTGTACATCATCACATGGGATCCCTTCCCACATTGAATTAGTTAGCTATTATGTTATGCACGCTCGATTAGATTGCTTTATTGGTTCTCTATATATACAGTAGTAGTTGTCACTATCGTAAGATTAAAGATATAATTAGCTTTGATAAATGTATTGAATTGTGTATTTGACTCAAACATTAAGTAATCATTTCATCTTTTTTGGCTTTGTTTCAATTTTTGATGTTTTCAATGGGAGTGATCAGTCACTTGGATGCACATGTGGGGGAGACTAATAAATCTATTGGTGATTATGTTAACAACGAAAACTTAGACAGTGAAGATGATTTTGTTAGTCTATATTATGGCCCATATTAGTATATGTTTGTAATGGGCTCAAGCCCGATGTGTAAATCTTGGGATTGTATTTACGTACCGATATCACGATGTTAATGAGATATGAAAACATTCCCCACTTACAGTTCTTTCACCGTCAAACTCCAACAATTTAATAAGGGGTGTTTTCAATTTAGGGAATATGTCACCAAATAGTAACCAAGTTTCACAAGTGTTCCAATTTGATACCTCAAACTTTAAACTAATCAGAAAAACCATTAAAGTTTCAAAACTGTTCCATTCTTATGTAATTTTCCAAAACTGGTGTGCTTAAAGTATTAATATATGCATTAACATGTTGTACATTAATTTTAAAAACCCACCCCCTGAATTTAACTAACTACAACCAACTTTATGTACATCTTGGTAATGCATGACTAAACAAAACAATAACCACAAAATAATAACCAAGTTTTAGAAGTGTTCCGTTCAAGTCACTCTAACATAATAATTACATAAGAATGGAACAGTTTTGAAACTTTGATGGTTTTTATGACTGATATAAAGTTTGAGGTAGTAAATTGGAACAAAACTCAAACTTGGTTACTATTTCATGATTTTCACCCTTGAATTTATGCTTATGTGCTTATCTTTAGTCGATTAACTACAAGTAATAAGGGGTTGTTTTGGGTTACTTATATTTATGCTTATGCACTTATTTGTTAGCCGAGGTATTAATTTTACTACTTTTTCACTTATGTATCAAATAATAAAGGGGTGTTTGGCATTACTTATTTTTCTACTTTTCTGGTTATGTGTCTAATTTTTAGCTGAAGTAACTACAAATAATATCGGGGATGATTTGTACACACATTCTTTTTGTCATCCACTACTAAATATGCATTTGTGTGTTGTATTGTGTGCATCAGCGGGTGTACTTTAGTGATAGATGGCAAAAAAAATATGTGTCAAATCACCTCCCATTTGCAATTACTTCTTATGTTTTTATATTTATGGCTGAAATAACTCCAATTAATAAAGTAGGTGTTTCATATTACTACTTTTATTATACTTTTATGCCTTTGTGCTAATTTATAGTTCAAGTGACTAAACATGATATAAGGAGGGTGTTTTTTATTAGAACAATGATTTTTATGCCTAATTAGTAAGCTTACTTTTATGCCTAATGATTTGATTAGTGGATTTGAAAAAATGATTGGTGGGAATTTAGAGATAGAATATACATAATACAATTGTACAAGTGATTTTATGCATTAGACATGTATTTAGGCATGCATTGTAGACCTAAATAGCATTACTTATGTCCATTTTATAATGATTTATTTTTCTCATTTTATACATGTCCAATTTTTTTAGCTAAAAGTGCTAAGGGGTGTTTGGGATTACTAATGTCTATGCTGATATTCTTATGTACTTAGCTTAGTTGCTTATGTACTTAATAACATCTTTCTGATGTTGATGACGCAGATTGCTACAGCCGCTGATGCGATGCGGTTTGTTGCTACTAACACGGCTTACTGATGACGGTTTACTCTTGCTGACGCAACTTGCTGTTGTTGACGCGACTTTCTGCTGGTGCTGATTTTGGCTTATTGATGTTGATGCAAGTTATTGATGATTACTAGTTGGTTACCCGCGCATAGCGGCGGTAATAGAAAATTTACTAACTCAACTCTTTACGCAATTTCTTACCCGCTTAGTAATTTTGTTTCACAACACTTTAAATGTATGTCGTTCGTTTGGGTTTCTCCCCCGTAGACTTTCCGCCAAACACCATATTTACATCACTCATTCCGCATGTAAAGAGAGACAACACACTCTGCCGAAAGTAATCTATTAGTTTTAACGTATCAAGTTTATATTTAATTAATGGTTAAGTTGTTAAAAAAAAATATAAATTCAACATAAATTAAATCCCACTATAAATGTAAAAACATATAATAAATTATACATATAACAAAATGTGATCGATGAATTAAAGAGCACATAATTTTTAAAAATATATGATGTTATGTAGATGATGTTAATACTCAATTAAATTGATAAAAAGTATTTCAATTGAAAATAAATATGATTTTTTTAATCAAAATGGACACATGTCACTTTTTGATGTGATTCCTAAAAATAAAATGGTGTATGATCAAGATGACACCTCCAGTATCTTAATTGTTTATTTGGGTTCACATTATAAATGCTTATATTTACTGAGTTGATACCCCTCTCCGCCTAGCGTGGCGGCGACAAAATTGCTAACCAACTCGCTCCGCATAGATTCTCCTACCCGCTTAGAGCAAATTCGTTTTTGGGTTTTCGTATAGTGGCTTTCCCGCAACATCCTTATCGGTAACATCATTCTCGCTTTGTGTATATTAAAGACTCACACACTCTCGTTACGAATGTCAAACATTGTCTCTACAAAGTCTATATATCTTTTACGGAATCAAGTTGTGTATTCAAATTGTAAAGTTTAAAGTTGTTCTCAAAAATTCAAAATAAAACCTACTAAAAATGTGAAAAGCTAACAAATTTATAAACATATATTAATAAATGGATGTTTAATTAAAAGGTCACGAAATTTTAAAAAATACGGTGCGTGAAATTAGTATATAAAAAAAAAATTAAATAGATAAAAAGATATATAAATTTAAAATTAAAAAGTGATTTTGTTCTAATTTGAACAGAAGTGACCACATGTCACTCTATGGTTGATTTTCTAAAATGTAAATAATAGATGGTAAAGATTGCATCTCCCTTATCTTAATTTTTGATAGGTACTCCATTTTGAATGCTTTATATAATACTAGTTGGTTAGCCCGGCATAGCGGCGAACAATAAAAAAATTCAACTAACTCAATCTTTGTACGTAATTTCCTACCCGTTAGTAATTTCGTATTCACGTAAATGTATGTGTACGTTGGGGTTTCCCGTATACTTCTCCCGCCAACACCATATTAACATCATCATTCGCGCATGAAAAGAGACATACACGTATCTCCGAAGAGTATATAGTTTTAACGTTATCAAGTTTTATATTTAAATTAAGATTAAAGTTGGTAAAGAATATTATAGTCAACATAAAATAAACCCTATTTTAAAATGTAAAAAAAATTATAAAAATATATCATCTATGGATGTTGAATTAAAGAGCATAGAAAATTTAAAAAATATGTGAAATTAGATCAAAATAAATTAAAATAAATAAAAAGATATTTCATATTTGAAATATAGGTTATTTTTTAATCAAAGTGTTACAAATGGTTTAGGTGACTGTTCGCCTCATTAGTAAGCAAAATCTTTAGTAAGTAAATGACTTTTATTTTGTAGTGCTCCTTATCTTAATTTTTTATGGGACCCACATTGTGAATGATTTATATAATAGTATAGAAGTATAGATTTAGATAGATATGGATATAGATATATAGAAGTATAGATGATGTGTCTTGCTAATGAAGTGACTTTTTGCTGCGTGCACGTAAGTTTATAAAAATACTCGTAAGTTTGGAGATAGTGAGCCATGATACCGATTAATCGGTCAAATTGGTGGTGTTTCATCTGAGATGGGTCAGACCAAAATTTTCAGATTAAATGAGATCGGGTAAAAACTTGAAAGTGTACTAAAGTCTAATAATAATGCATGCATGTTTCACAATGGCAGAAAACATTCTCTAATAAAATAATGAGTTAAGGAATGCACAAATCTATATCTATGAATACACCATCTTCGATGATTTTATTCAAAGGTTTTAGATTATAAAACTTGGGTTACTAGATCTACTTCTCATCTGAACTATGTTGACAAAAAGTAAATAACCAATCTGTTCATACTAATACGTGTGATGCAGTAATGACCACGTTTCTTGTGTGTCGAAAACAATCTTGATTTCATATTGCTTTTCGTTTCTATAAAAATATTTTGAATTTTTTAGGCATGAGAAATGGACAAAAGAAAGGAGGGAAGCCAGGTGAAGCAAGATATGCTTTAAGACGTTCTGTGAGGGAAAATAAGTAACCATTCTCTTTGCCATTGCATTATATCAATCAGATCTTGATTTTCGCATATCATTATGGTGTATTTAAGAGACCCCATTTTGTGACAAATTTACTATACCATTATAGTTTTCTTTATGTATTGTTTTTTATTTGTTAATATATAACTATTTTTACTTCTTTATAGTTCTGAGTTGTGACATTGCTGTGCAAAGTGGCCAACTTTCACGGTGCATATCTAGACCAGGTAATATGAACCTTCTGTACTTTTGTATTTTGGACACAGAAGGTTTAACGCAAATGGTGCGTATGTTCACAACTTGGCTGCAATATTTAAAGAATTTGTATGTAGAGGCAGGTGGTGCGTATGTTCACAACAAGAACTCGTTGCAACATTTAATGAAATGTCTTATTTCAATATGGAATAAGCAGTTTTACTTCGCGGTCCCAAATAGTCCTAATCATAAATGGGATTTGCTTTACAAACTATATCGACTCTTCTTTGTTGGTTCGTATACTAATGATATTGATGATTGGTCATGAGTATACTCTGATTAAGTTTATGACTGGTTTTTGTTTTGTTATTTTTGTTATATAGTAAAAAAATGGAAAACAAGTTTATGACGTATGTGGAATGCATACACCATCTAAAATCATAACGTTCTTAAACTTTTTTTATTCGTTGTTATTTGGTGCCTAATATTACACTAATTTATTTTTAGGCATAAATGTAAATTTGTTTTAGTAGATATGCGTATTTTTAAGTATTTGTTTGGTTAGGACTTTGTTAGGTTCTATTGTAAACGGGCACTTTGGTTCAAC
>BQNB010059187.1:20710-37434 GCA_026074375.1 Tanacetum coccineum | reverse complement strand
CCTACCTAAGAATATAGTTGTTGCGTATAACTCGAACACGACCCATTTAACCCGTTTATCAGAATGGCCTAATATATGCATTTTTTTAAAGAATCCCAAACACCCCTCCAGCTTTTGCATTTTCAGGGTTACCCAGGGAGGGCGAGTCTTTGACTCAGATGTAGGTGGCCTAAACGGGGTATCCCTGTGACCGTTTCTGACCCTTTTCCTGGCGACCCTAAATGTGTACTTGGCGAGGTTTGAACTTTAGACCTCCTTTGAGGCCGTTTGGTGGCGGTTTTTGTAGAGTACTCATGTGTTCACAAATATTACAACTTGTATTTCCCTTGTAAACAAATCATCAATCTTGTGACAATGTTGATAAAATGCTACTTATTGCGCCAATTAGTCATTGATCTCAGTAAATTTTTCCGAGTTGTTATAGTTCTATTTCTCCATTTTTTGATGCATTATACGATGACTAAAGCGGTCATGGGTTCAAATCATTATCATGTTGGTCGTGGGACCGGTCAATGGGGGCCGCCAGAAGGTCGGGTAGGTTACCATTTCTTACAATGACTAATGTAGTAATGTGAAACATTTGTGAAAGTACATTGCAATCTTATGATATACTATAGGACGAAACGAAAGACTTTTAGCAAGTTTTAGGGGAGTCTGATCTGACATTGCGCTCTGAAAATGATTATGTGATATGGATGTAGTTAAACGGGCTGCGGCAGATAATGTTTGGATTTATTTAACTATACCGATACACTAGAAAGCCACATGAAAAAGCAATAATCAGATAGTCACTTTGAAGTTTCACAGTACATTGCCAAACACTCCTTAGTGGAGTCTAACATTAGTATTTCGGAGTGTTACTGAACTTGTTTACCATTTTTATCATTTTTTCGTGTAATCCATAAGTTCGTCACTTGGTGAAATCAAGGCCTAACTAGAGTTTCCTGAAAAACTTCTCTTTACAGGTGAATTTTGATCTTTCTCGGAATTTAATAGTAAGGTTAGTTCCCAGTTTGTAAATTTTCTTCAATAAAGTTGGCTTATTTGGTGTTTATTTCTGATTTCTGACTATTATCTGATCTATCATATGAAACATAAGCTATGACCCAAAGACGGCTGCGTTAGCTCAACCACTTAATTCTCAATCCAAATATTCTGCAATTGAGCGAGCCAATGAGGTTCAAGCAAGCCTTCCATCTGAGCTGCCTAGTTTTGTTAAGCTGATGCTCCCATCGCATGTCGCTGGTTGCTTTTGGCTGGTAAATTTCTTATCAATGCAATCATATATATATTTACATTGCTTTTGCGAAGTTTAAGCAACGTGCTTGTCTTATTTGGGCCACATGTGTATGACAGGGGCTTCCCAAAAGCTTCTGTGATGCACATCTTCTAAAGGACGATGTTACAGTTGTGTTGGTTGGTGAAGGTGATCAAGAATATAACACAAAGTATCTTGATCGCAAAACTAAATTGAGTGGTGGTTGGAAAGCGTTTTCAGTTGCTCACAATTTGCTTCCAGGAGATGTTCTAGTTTTTCAGTTGATCGAGCAGTGGAAAATGAAGGTAAACCTATGACCGATTTTCATTGAAGTGTTTACATAGGCCTCTTAGGTATCCTTTTGCTTATGTTTTATCATATAAAAGTTTGGCCGGAGTTGATTAAAAGTAAAAAATAGAATATAGGTCACCTAAGTATCATTTTCCTCATGTTTCATCGATCTGCAATTGCAATGGTAACATTATCCTTTTTTAAACTTGCAATCGCAATGGTTAAGTCGTCATTTGGCAACCTTTTGGATGGAACTGTTTAAAACGTATAGAAAATGAAGCGTAGGTGGCCTGAATTGTAGTTTTTATACAAGTAATTTTATGAATGCTTTTTTAAACTTTATTTAAAGCTTAATTCTTGTTAAATGTTGTATGCAGGTTTACATTGTAAGGGCAAGTAGTCTAAATGAGATCGATGGGGCTCTTGGTCTTCTGAACTTAGCTCCGTGTGACATGAACGTCTGTAAGTCGCCTCACATAATTTTTACAGTTCTTCACATATGGGTCGAAACAGGTTTGGGTTGAATTAAGTCATTTCTAGTATGGGTCGAAATGGGCTATGTCGGGTTAACCCCCAATCACTTTCTTTTGCTCAATTTAACGTTTTTTTTTTAAAAACACACTAGTTATGATTCTGATATTGCAGAACCAAATTTAGAATAGTGCTTCTAAGATTATTTATGCCTTATAATAGCGGGAGTCTTTCAACCCTTTGACCCGTGCCCTTTTAGCAATTTTCTACCTGTTTGGGGGATACAACACAACCCAAATCGAAATCTTCCAAGTAAAAGACTTGAAATTTCCTGTGTCATTTTTATATGTAACGCTTATATTTATTTTCCCTTTTGAACTTGATTAGACCAACATCAAAACAATAAGAACGCAAGTAATCTTCAGAGAGCGGAAAATATGGATATAGATTTACATCAAGATAATGATCGAGATAATACTTTAATAATGTATGATCAATCAGTAGACGACACTGAGTATGCAGATTCACAAGTTTCAGAGGGACTCAGATTCTCACAATCTGTTATTGAGTTCAAAGATATAAAGAGTGTTGATGATTTCAGTATCGTTGCTGATAATTTTGTCATAGATTCTGAAATACCCAAACACTTTCAGATCAAATACTATGACTTATGTCGTAGTCAAAACATTTATCTACATGAAAACCTCCTCAAGGGTCTTAATGTTAAACTAACCGTTGAAATAATACTCGAAACTGTAAGAATTGCTGACGCCATCCGAGCATGTAAAGTCACCATTACTCGTGACGATATTGCGGCATGGGACAAAACCTTAAAGGCCTTCGAAGAGATAGGCATGAAAGTCGGGTTTCTAAGAGCCCGGATCAGTAAGCTTAAGGGACTATTATTTGAATCAAATGAGCTCTTGGAAGCAAAGAGGATTGAACTATTGAAAGCCGAAGAGGAGATGAAAGTGATCAAAGAAAAGCTTTGTGGGGTCCAAGAGGTGATCAAGAATCTTAATGTCGAGATGGAAACTTTGAAGCTAAAAGGGCAGAACCTCGAGCAAGTCTTTCATAAAGAAGCTAATGCACCTTGGTGACGTATTTGGTACTTGAAACGTTCCTTTTTTTGTGTAGAAAGGTGACAAGTTTTTGTCAGAACTAATATGCTGTCTCGTTTTTGGTACTGGAGGCTTGCGTGGCTAGCTGATTCATTGTCGTTTCAGTGATGTACTAACTGGTGCTTGAATTTTACACTTGTATTATCGGGTTCTATAAGGTTAACTTGTTATTTTGAACGTAGGCTTGACATTGTACTATTTCGAAACACTAGTAAGCAAACGCAACGGACACTGTCAATGGCATTAACGCAATTGTCATTTCGGAAAAACAAAACATGAAGATATTTACTGAAAACAACACATGAATCACTGTACTATTTGTTGCTTTTGTTTTTATTAGTACGGTTTGCCCGGTTTTCTTTTGGTACATCTGAGGCGTATCTTTTCCGGTCTGCGATCTGTTTTGCTCACCTTTACATTGACATATATCTATATCTATCGGAAAAAGATCCTCTTATGTTCATTTGAACATGAGAGGTAATGTTGTGCTTTGTGTGATTGTACATTTGATTTAAATAATCAAATATACAATCACATAAAGCACAACATTACCTCTCATGTTCAAATGAACATGAGAGGATCCTTATCCATATCTATATTATCTATATATATTTATATATATATTTAATATATATATAATAAAAGAAGGTTTTTTTGAAACTTCTTCACGTCATTAATCAATGCTAGCAACTTCTCCACGTCATTTAAGCCATGTCAACAATTCCATGTCATCTACAATCTATCTCAGCCATTTAGTCACCCAGTTTGACTTTCCACCCTCATTTAATAGCAATCGAAAATTATGCAATGTAACCATCAGGGTTCTAAAAAGCGCGAGGTGTGGCCTCTACGTTACGAAACAGGTCAAGGCGTCGTCTTGAGACGTGGCGTGCAATAAAGCGCGATAAAGCGGGCGTAGCATGATTTTTTTTGAAGCTTTAAAAGATTTCATGGATTTGAGCTTATTTACAAGTATTTATGCTTTGGGTTGTATGTGATTCGGGCTTAGTAACTCCATTACTCAATTCTAAGCCTAGTAGCTAACTAACATTCACCACTCTATAAATATTTTTTGCCGCCTTGAGTCACGCCTTAAAAACGCTATGACGCAACGCCTCACGCTAAAGCTTGAGGCTTAGCTATGCCGCCACGTCACGCTTCACGCTATTTATAACCTTGGTAACCATCTATGATATCTCATCAAATTTCAAACTTTCCTAAACTCAAATTTCAATCTTTCCTAATCGTAAAAGGTATGTTTACTTTATTAGTTGTTTCACGTCAATTTGATGGGTTAGATTTTATTTTTCAATTTTTTTAATTGACATTCAATATGAAACAAATCACTCAAATGGGTAATCTGGCTGTGCATTAAAAAATTTGAATTGCTCAACTTGATTATTAGTTTTTTTTAGGTCCTAATTGCCGATTTTAATTTATAGATCTCAAAAATATTTTTAGAGGTATGCTACATCACAAAGGTTTCACAAATTTTTTTTTCACAAAATGATTTGGCATGCATTGATAGGATGATGGAAAATTAAAAAGAAGAGAAAGAAATGAATAAGATGATTTAACTGGTGACAAGTTATTTTGTGAAAGTTTGTTTGTAAAAATTTTGTGGATGTAGCATTTCCTATATTTTTAGGGATCGCACAAATATTTTTTTTGGGGTTTTTTGGTTTTTTGGTTTTTTGATTTTTTGTGGGGTTTTATTTTTAGGGTTCGCACAATTGTTTCCTGCATAAATGAGTTATGATTGTTACATACTCTCATAGCTGTCAAATCTTTTTAACAACTTCGTATACTTGCCTAATTTGTATAACATTGTATTGCCTGTTAAGTATTTTTGGTTTGTATCTTTGTAGTTATGTTTCAAAATATTTTTTCTAAATACATGATTTGATCATATCTTCATCCATTGTGCCTTAACCCTATAAATTGACACATATGAGGACACATTCACAATCCTCATTCCATCGTTTACATCTTTGTATTCTATCACTCGAAATGTCCGTCATGATTACCAAAACTAACATGATCAAGAAGTTAACACCATTGAAAGATGATTGGTGTATCAAGATAATGATTATACGCTTATGAAAATTAACTGTGTTTAAAATTTCCATTCGAAACTTGGAAGATTGAGATGGTTTTGCAAGACGAGGATGTAATATATAGTTTTTGTGTAGTTTATGTTTAATAATTAATTTCATATTTTTCACGGTTGTAATTGTTTGATTGTGCATTTAAATTTTAGGAAAATAAGATTGTCGCTACTATGAAGCAGAGTTTCTGTCCTAAGTTTGAAAAGGGCATAGAAGAATGGTTGATGGGAATAGGCGCATTTAAATTTTAAATACGGATCTCATAGGAGACCTACCGTCTTGTGGTAACATCGAGTATGCTATATGGTTGATGAGAATAGGCGCCCGTTCATCCGTTGGAGTTGGAGGATGTATCGTAAGTCATTTCCTAATACTTGGAGTGACTATTCCCACCAATTGAACAACGCGTTAGGTGACCGACAGAACTTGCGCCATGTTGTCATCATCCTACAATTCATGAAACACAAAATCTATAAATGCGAGTATTCTTTTAAAGGTTAAATCTATTACTCATTTTTCACTCTTATCCATTAAGGAAAAACATGTCAAAATATAAATAAAACAACAGGTAAACTTGCTGTCTCAAGCATGTCTGGTGCTACAAAGCTGTTTATAAATGACGAAATTCCTGATATACACAACTTTAAGAATCTATTAGTTATTAACACAACACTCATTTTACCGTTTTTCTTTAAACAACTTTGTATACACCTCTTTTAATTGACTTTATTTCTTTTCACAGTTTGATCGAAAATTGTGGTTTAGAGGGAAAAGATGACCATTTTACTCATTTGAAAACATTTTCAAGCTATTCTATTAAGCATCGCTTTCTGAACAACTTGTAAAAAGTGACTCTTAATGACATCCGTGACATAGGAAAGGTATAAGATGTATTTTTTCAAACCTCTAATTGTCTGACTTTCTTTAATTTATCAGAGGCTATAAATCATTTTCTTTATGTGCTTCCAGGTTATGTCAAGTGTTGAATTTCGTGTTTTCTCAGTTATAAATATTAAGGTGGTTATATTTATTTCACAACTTCTAAATTGTCAGAAGGGAGACATGGAAATTCTCCCCAAGGACTTTAACAAACTACATATTGAATGCTCTGAAGTTTTCTGGAATACCTAATCACATATTAGCTTTAACTGCACCGGTTATGCTTTTTAGAAACATTGATCAAATTGCTGGCTTATGCAATGGGATAAGACTAAGGATTCTAAAACTTGGTGAACATGTTATCGGGGCAAAAATATTAGCAAAAACAAATGTACGTCACACTACTATCATCCTACGGTTGAAACTCAATCCTTCAGACAAGAGGCTTCCATTGAAGATTAATCGACGTCAATTTCCATTAGCAGTATGTTTTGCCATGACCATCAGCAAAAGTCAAGGCCAGTCTTTATCAAAGGTTGAAATGATTTTTGCCTAAGCCAGTCTTCACACATGGCCAGCTTTACGTCGTTGTGTCTAGAGTCAAAATTCGAAAAGGAATGAAGGTTTTGATATGCGACAAGGATGATAAAGTTTCAAACAATACTTTGAACGTTGTTTACCATGAAATGCTACAAAAGATTTGATATGTTGTACAATCAAATAGCTATTTATGTTTTAGCAATCTTATATGAACCTACGTTTAACATTATCCGTTCTTCGTTTCTTACTTTATTCTTCTTTGTTATTTTTAATAAATTTAATGTTCTCCTTTTTTATTATGAAAATGCACAATATTGATTGAGACTTAATATTAGTTAGTTTTTTTTTTACATTTTAAGGTTATATTTTAGAACTTTCTATAAGCCACCCGTGATTTATCACGGGTTTATAGGCTAGTTACTATAATACATTAACATTTGATGCAAAATGAAATTTAAATTGTAATATACTAGAATTAATTTAAAAAACTCTAAAGATGAACTAGATATAAAACAATGATGCATTAAGATAAAAAAGAAGAAATTAACCGTTTTTTGGTAAATGGTTAACCGTTTTTGGTCGAAAAAATGGGTCAAAATAAAAAAGGGTTTGAAGTTACCCATTCCTGGTTTTCGAGACTCCTTTTGTTTTGAATTTTTTAATATCATCTTTATAAAAAATAAATAAAGTTAATTATATATACTTGCAACTTAATTTTATTTTAGGTTTTGTCATTATTTATAAAAATACTTTTTTTTTAATTTTGTGTGTTTGTGTAAGACCGGTTGAACCGGAAACTCGATGACTCGACCGGGTCTATTAATATTTAAAAGACATTAAAATAACCAAAAACCAAAAAAACCTAAAGACAGAAAAAAAGAAAACTGAAACCGAACAAAAACAAAAACAACCAAACCGAAATAATAATAGAACGTTAATTCACTTCTCGGACCGGATATGGGTTTAGCAATACTAGGAAAAAACAAGCATGATTGCCCGCGCGTTGCTACAGGACGTTATGTTTTTTTTGTCAATGTTTTTTTTGGGGCATAGCGTAGGGCGGTTTTTGATTGTGTAAGATTCGCGCGTTGCGGCGGGGTTTATTTTTGTACGATTTGATTACGTAGGCCGCGTGGTGTCGCGGGGCATAATTTTTGGCAAATCTGTTTCGAATGAATATTGAGTGGAAATCTGTCCACGCGTTGTGGCGGGGCTAACTCGTATGTAACACACGTTTTTTATTTCGCGGACCATTTTTTTTGACAATCACGGAATATTAAACTTCAAACATTTTTTATAAAATCGTACGTATGTCAGAAGCATTGGAAAAATGGGTCAAAATAAAAAAGGGTTTGAAGTTACCCATTCCTGGTTTTCGAGACTCCTTCGGTTTTGAATTTTTTTCATCGTCTTTACAAAAAGTAAAAAAAGTTAATTATATATACTTGTAACTTAATTTTATCTTAGGTTTAATGCATAGAATATCATTATTTATAAAAATACTTTTTTTAATTTTGTTTGTTTGTGTAAGACCGGTTGAACCGGCAACTCTCGGATCTATTAATATTTAAAAGACATTGAAATAACCAAAAACCAAAAAAACCTGAAGATCGACAAAAAGGAAACCCAAAAAAAAACAACCGAACCGAAATAATAATAGAACGTTAATTCACTTCTCGGACCACATATGGGTTTCACAATACTAAGAAAAAATGTATACTCCATCCGTCCCAAAATTATTGTCCCCTGAAGAAACACACCGTTTAATAAAAGTGAATTTGTTACTACTTTCTCTCTTTTACTTTTTGACAGAATGACAGTTTTACCCTTAGCTAATTAATTAAAGTCTTCTTTAAAGTTTGTAATAATAATTTCAAACAAAGTAATATAGTAAACTCGATCAAAGATTATATCATATATTGTGTTAGTTTTTGACCAAAATAGTAATAACAGTGAAATATATAATCAGAAAATAAGTGCTACCTAAAATTAGTTTTTCACCAAAATCATATCAATCAATTCAACCTTACTGCATCGATCACATCGATGGTTAGGACAAAGAAACAAGATCTTTCACCACATGGTAAGTTAATCTATTTGTTAAACCTTACTGCATCGATCATTTTTATTTATGAATTGATGTGCTAGAATATGAACTGCAATGCACTAAGATCTTAGATGGTTTTCATAGATATGATTTAGGTTAATTGTGATTCGCCCTTTTTTTGCGAAAATGATTCTGTGTGAATTGATGTGCTAGAATATGAACTGTTATTCAGTAGGGTCTAAGATGGTATTCATAGATATGATTCTAAAGATAATGTAAATTGTACTTTATTGCAGATAAAAAGGAAAATAAACGAAAAAGACCTGCAATAGCCGAAGATTCAGTCGTCATGAAAAAGAAGGAAACAGACAACACGACTACTCTTGATTGTATACCAGAAGTTGGTATAACAAATGAACCAAAAAAAATTGGCACAAGAATGTCACCGAGAAGCTTAAAAAGAGTTCTTGAGACATTGAGGCCTGTCCAACAGAAGAGTATTCAAGATATGGGATTCGGAGATTTTTTAAATGGAAACTTTGATTTTTATTATACACCATCAATGTTAGGGATGTGGGTAGTTAAAAACTTTGATCCAAACTCATGCACAATTAGAATGGAAGATGGAAGAAAAATCAAGATAACACGGGAATTGATACATGCTATCCTTGGGATCCCCATGGGTGATATAAAAGTTAAATCCCATAAAGAAAAAAACCTGGCAGATGACGTTACTGCGAAATGGAGAGATATTGTTAAGAAAATTGTTCGTAAAAATAAGATTAATATCACAAAACTGGAGCAGCACTTGGTTGATTTATCAGATTGGGAATTTAATCTTGGTTTCCTTGTCCTATTCTTCTCAATATTTGGACTAGGAAATAAAGATGGGACTGTAAATGAAAGAATCATACAATTTCTTCCCAACACTGATGACGTTTCGCAAATGGATTGGTGTTCGTACGCTCTAGAATCTATGGTGAGAGGATGTAAAGAATATACGGGCAAATACTTCAGTGGACCGTTGCTTTTAATGGCAGTAAGTTCTCTATATTTTACTTAAAATGTGATGAATTAAATTTTTAACACTGAGATGCAGTAGGATATAAACTAGGATGAATTAAATTTAACTTTAAGCATAAACTATTACAATAAATAATAAATTATAATACACTTATTATTATATTACTGATCTTAATTTGTTTGGTGCAGATTATCTACGTTAATTCAACTGTATCTAAAACTGTAAAGGTGGAGAAAACTGTTCCAGCTTTCAAGGCATGGAATTCAAATATTTTGTTAAAAAGAGAACAAGAAGAAATTGAGTTAGGCGGCTTTGGCCGTCTACCAATTGTGGAAGGTTTACAAGTGATTGAAACAAAGAAGAAAAAGACTTACAAAAAGAAGAACTTGATTGAAAACAGGAGTATAACAGGTATATATTATAAAAAAAATTACTTCAAATTTTTAAAATTGTTGTTTTCTAATTGAATTCTATCTTGATGTGGTAACAGAAGACGAGGATGCAACAGAAGATATAGTTGATAAAAATGAAGATTTCAAATCATTAAATTTTGAGGTATTATTCTTTACAAAAAAGGTTGTACGAAAAATTTACTTGCTGTTTTTTGCAAAAATGACTGTCATGCGGTAAAAATGAAATGTCATGCAATAGGATATAGATTGTTTTTCATAAGTAATATTTAGGTTAAAAGTTACTTGCTGTTTTTTCAAAAAAAATCTGTTTGTAGCTATGTATGACTGTGATGTGCTAAAAAATGAACTGTAATGCAGTAAGATCTAAGTTGGTGTTTGTATAGATGATTTAGGTTAAATGTGGTTTGCCTTTTTTTGCGAAATACGTTGTGTGGTTAATTATGCAGTAGGATCTAAGTTGGTGTTCGTAGTCTTTATTTAAAGTTTAATGTGGTTTGCTGTTTGTGTTCATACGCGTCATTTAGGTTAAATGTAGTTTGATAATTTTTTTATTTTTTTATATATTTAGAAAATGAAGGATATTTTAAGACAAAATCTAGTGAAAGGCAACAAGTTGATGGTTGATACTGATTACAAACTGAAGATAGCTTTAAGTTTCAACCCTGAGGACAAGGAATTAAAGAAAATGATTGAAGAGAGAAATAATTTGTTTCTTGATTTTTATAAAAAAGAGGATAATAATGAAAACCTTGAAGGTGAGGAAATAGATGGGGATAAAAATGGGAATACAAATGAAACACTTTGGAAAAGGGACATAATGAGGAAACACAATGTGATAAACGGAAGACTTTTAGCAAGTTGTAGGAAAAAAGTCAATATTTTTGGTGAGTTTGACATAGCGCTTTGAAAATGATTATGTGATATGGATGTAGTCAAATGGGCTGCGGCATATAATGTTTGGATTTATTTAACTATACCGAAAGCCACATGAAAAAGCAATAATCAGATAGTCACTTTCAAGTTTCACAGTACATTGCCAAACACTCCTTAGTGGAGTCTAATATTAGTATTTGGGAGTGTTACCGCACTTGTTTATCATTTTTATCATTTTTTGTGTAAGCCATAAGTTCGTCACTTGGTGAAATCAAGGCTTAACTAGAGTTTCCTGAAAAACTTCTCTTTACAGGTGAATTTTGATCTTTCTCGGAATTTAATAGTAAGGTTAGTTTACAGTTTGTAAATTTTCTCGGAATTCAATACAGTTGGCTTATTTGGTGTTTATTTCTGATTTCTGACTATTATCTGATCTATCATATGAAACATAAGCTATGACCCAAAGACGGCTGCGTTAGCTCAACCACTAAATTCTCAATCCAAATCTTCTGCTATTGAACGAGCCAATGAGGTTCAAGCAAGCCTCCCATCTGAGCTGCCTAGTTTTGTTAAGCTGATGCTCCCATCGGATGTCGCTGGTTGCTTTTGGCTGGTAAATTTCTTATTCTTGTAATAAAAATTACTAGCTTAAGCAATGTGCTCGTCTTATTTGGGCTGCATGTATATGACAGGGGCTTCCCAAAAAATTCTGTGATGCACATCTTCCAAAGGACGATGTAACAGTTGTGCTGGTTGATAAAGATGATCAAAAGTTTAACACAAAGTATCTTGATCGCAAAACTAAATTGAGTGGTGGTTGGAAAGCGTTTTCAGTTGCTCACAATTTGCTTCCAGGAGATGTTCTAGTTTTTCAGTTGATCGAGCAGTGGAAAATGAAGGTAAACTTAGCCTTTACATAGGCCACTTAAGTATCCGTTTGCTTAAAAGTAAAGAATAGAACATAGGTCACCTAAGTATCATTTTCTTCATGTTATATTCAATGAATTTTTGACACGGCATCAGGGTATTTCATCGTTCTGCAATCGCAATGGTTAAGTCGTCATTTGGCAACCTTTTGGATGGAACTGTTTAAAACGTATAGAAAATGAAGCGTAGGTGGCCTGAATTGTAGTTTTTATACAAGTAATTTTCTGAATGCTTTTTTAAACTTTATTTAAAGCTTAATTCTTGTTAAATGTTGTATGCAGGTTTACATTGTAAGGGCAAGTAGTCTAAATGAGATCGATGGGGCTCTTGGTCTTCTGAACTTAGCTCCGTGTGACATGAACGTCTGTAAGTCGCCTCACATAATTTTTACAGTTCTTCACATATGGGTCGAAACAGGTTTGGGTTGAATTAAGTCATTTCTAGTATGGGTCGAAATGGGCTATGTCGGGTTAACCCCCAATCACTTTCTTTTGCTCAATTTAACCTTTTTTTTAAAAACACACTAGTTATGATTCTGATATTGCAGAACCAAATTTAGAATAGTGCTTCTAAGATTATTTATGCCTTATAATAGCGGGAGACTTTCAACCCTTTGACCTGTGCCCTTTTAGCAATTTTTCTACCTGTTTGGGGGATACAACACAACCCAAATCGAAATCTTCCAAGTAAAAGACTTGAAATTTCCTGTCATTTTTATATGTAACGCTTATATTTATTTTCCCTTTTGAACTTGATTAGACCAACATCAAAACAATAAGAACGCAAGTAATCTTCAGACAGCCGAGAATATGGATATAGATTTACATCAAGATAATGGTTTGATAATGTATGATCAATCATTAGACGACACTGAGGATGCAGATTCACCAGTTTCGGAAGGACTCAGATTCTCACAATCTGTTATCGAGTTCAAAGATATAAAGGGTGTTGATGATTTCAGTATCGTTGTGGATAATTTAGTCATAGATTCTGAAATACCAAAACACTTTCAGATCAAATACTATGATTTATGTCGTAGTCAAAACATGTATCTACATGAAAACCTCCTCAAGGGTCTTAATGTTAAACTAGCCGTTGGAATAATACTTGAATCTGTAACAATTGCTGACGCCATCCGAGCATGTAAAGTCACCATTACTCGTGACGATATTGCAACATGGGACAAAACCTTAAAGGCCTTTGAAGAGATAGGCATGAAAGTCGGGTTTCTAAGAGCCCGGATCAGTAAGCTTAAGGGACTATTGTTTGAATCAAACGAGCTCTTGGAAGCAAAGAAGATAGAACAAACAAAAGCTGAAGAGGAGATGAGAGTAATCAAAGAAAAGTTTTGTGTGGTCCGAGAGATGATCAAGAATCTTGATGTCGAGATGGAAACTTTGAAGCTAAAAGGGCAGAAGCTCGAGCAAGTCTTTCATAAAGAAGCTAATGCACCTTGGTGACGTATTTGGTACTTGAAACGTTCTTTTTTTGTGTAGAAAGGTGTCAAGTTTTTGTCAGAACTAATATGCGGTCTCATTTTTGGTACTGGAGGCTTGCATGGCTAGCTGATTCATTGTCGTTTCAGTGATGTACTAACTGGTGCCTGAATTTTACAAGGGTTGTATGATCGGGTTCTATAAGATTAACTTGCTATTTTGAACGTAGGCATGACGTTGTACCATTTCATAACACTAGTAAGCAAATGCAATGGACACTGTCAATGGCAATGGCGTTAACGCAATTGTCACTTTGGAAAAACAAAACATGAAGACGTTTAAGAAAAACAACACATGAATCACTCTACTATTTGCTGCTTTTGTTTTATTAGTACCGCTTTCCTGGTTTTCTTTTGCTACATCTGGGGCATTTCTTTCTAGCTTATAACATTTGGGTGTGGTTTACAGAATATGCACAGTAGGACTAACAAGTAATGATTAGCAGAAAAAGTAACATATCAGGTGCGGTTTCTGCAAATTTATAAAACATGCCGAATAATACACTGAACGTGTTTCTTTTTCGGCAGCCTGTTAACATTTATCTGTCTTCCAATAACTCATATTATTATCAATTCAAAAAAGGTCATTACAAAACAGAACCGTCTAAACAGTTATAGAAACATACGATTATCATCTATTTCGTCCTACCTGTACATTTCGTGCAAAAACACCATCCATACATTTTACCTTACACGAACCCACGACACCAGATACGGGTACGTAGACTGATGTGAACACCCCTCTATCTTCACCGGCATTCATATGTACACTATATTATTATACAACCTCTCTCGATCTCAGTGTCAGATCTATAAACTCATAATCTTGATCGTCTCATGCGTTTTAAGGCATTTAAAGATGAGTGCTTACGAGAAGGAGACCCAAACGGCTTCCTGTTATCAAACTTAATATCCCAACCTTCGATGTTTTTAGGCACACAAACATCAAACAGGACTTGACCAAGAACGCTGTGAGGATTTAGGCTCGGTGGACTTGCCAAGAGGACAGCTCTTCTTTCTTTTTGCTCATCTTGTAACGATCCAGATTCTTTACTGCTTTGATATTCGGCTGAACTTGGTAAGAAGAAGTGGTCATTTGGTCCGACTGCTACTCTTCTAAGGCTTTGGTTCGAGTCAACTGCAGCATTTTGTAGGTCGCAAACTAATTCACATATTTTATCGTGCATACCTTCCATGCCGGTTCGTTCAGCAAGTTGCTGTAGTTTTTGGTTGAATATTGAAACAGAGTAGTCAAAGAATTCGTTTACAGCTGCTCTGTACTCAGTGAAATAGTGCTTGTAGTGACCTATTACAGCACATAAAAATGAATAAAAAATGAATAAAAATTACCAAATAAACAAGAGATCTATAGCAAAAGTGAAATGGTTAGCTTGGGTAACGAATCAAACGAGTGGATTTTATGACAAGTTGGGTAGACCCGTCTCAACACTTTGTCGTTTTTAATCTAAAAAGATCACTACATTAAAAAGTACATTTAACAAATTGGACCATCTGGTAAAGTACGTTTTATCTTATTCAATGTGCGCTTACAACAACTTTAAAGACAATAATAGTATAGTATTCAGCAGTTCACGTGTTTGCTTTATGGCTAAATTTTATATTTACCCATTGGACCCGCTAGCGGTAATTTATAACCTGAGTTGACCCATATCTTCAAAATGGGTTAAAATTCCCACCAGCACATTTATGGTATAGTAGGACTAACAATAAGTCACATGAGTTGTAAACTAACCAGCATGAGGAGAGTCCTTCCATCAAAAAATCCGAACATGTCCTCCTAGCCCTTGTACTTGTTGAACAAATGTGTATACAACTGGATATGGAGCAAGATCATCAATTTCTTAACATAATATCAGAAACAGAGCTCCCAAACCCTGGAATTTAAATTTAGGTACGAAGTTGTTAGAATAAATCAAATATAATAGATTCTTTATTATTATAAAAATTGCATGTATACTTACAACCGAGGAGTAAAGCGTTTGCCAGTACTCGGAGCGTTGGGATCCAAATCTAGTAAGGAATAGAGCATCGAGACCAAACATGACGCATTTTGCAACCATTGATACCAGCTTTGACAAGACAGGCACGTTGTGGAGGAATGTAAAGCGAACCGGGCACCCAAATCACCAGTAACTGGACCAGTGTGGTACATTTGGCCAGATATACATGTCATGATTAACCGACTATCATCCTACACAAGAAATAATAAATATAACAAGAAAATGATAAAGACACCAACACCGGTAATTCATTAAGAAAAAGCATACACGCATACCAGACTGAGATGTGCTTCACATGTTCCTTCAATGATCTGTATCATAACGAAATGATATAACTCGGACAATTAACCAAATATGTGTGATCATAATAAATTGAAATTAAGGTTCGCATATTTACCTGAAAAACCTTGTACATACAAGCTTGCGAACCACCAGAAAAGGATGTAAGGACTAACGGACATGGTCTAGCCCTCAACTCCTACACCCATAACAAATTCACAAGCATACGGACATTTAGCAAGAAATCTTAAACTCAAACCCACTTTTTAAGAAACAAATGTTCTACTTGGCAGATAATGAATAAATAGAGCAAGTAACAGACCTCTAAAAGCTCATTGATGACGGAAAAAGCAAGCGATGTGGCTCTCTCGGGGAAAAATCTGCACATATCAATTGCATCGAAATTTCAAAAAAGTAAATTTCATATACAAGAACCTAATTTTGAACTATTATTTTTTTATTTAAAAAATTATAAATATCCTGAACTAACAACAGATAATTGAAATCTTTAACTCAAAGCATGCTTATTTAAAAGTTGGGAGGAAAAGCCTAAAATGGGCCCATATTGCATCATCTTAATGGGTCATAGTTACAGCATTCATGACACACATGATGATCTAATCCCCAAGACCAATGATTAAACCCTATCTATGTAGAAACACAAGAACCATCACCAACTAGCCTAGCGGTAAGGCACCTAGCCTCCTCATAAGAGGTCTAGAGATCAAACCTCACTAGATACACATTTGGGGGTGGCCAGGGAAAGGGTCGGAAACGGTCACGGGGGAACCTCAGTTAGGCCACGTACATCTAAGTCAAAGACTCGCCCTCCCAATAGGAAGACCATAACAAAACACAATGCACGAGATAGTTTTAAAAAAAATCGCTTTTGTTGTTGTAACAAAATGTGATAATCAGGGGGTGTTTGTTTAAGCTTATTTTAGGCTTATGAGCTTATTACATAAGCTTATTTTTTC
>BQNB010059186.1:12851-37435 GCA_026074375.1 Tanacetum coccineum | reverse complement strand
TGGGACCTTGGTAACTCTGATCTTCTTTTTAAATAAATCAAATGTGATTTTGTTTCATAAACGTCTCTTTTGAAGTCGTTTACTGTGACTCGTGTGCATGCATTATGAAGTAGCACCCCAAAGTGATGTTCTGTTACGTTGTAAATTTGGGGGTGTTACAACCACTTTTCGGGTTTTGGCGGTTTTTGGCTATCGTTTATGATTTTAAATATTGGGAACGTTTATTTGTCATCATTAAAACATAAAAGATATCTTAGTCAACGTTGCACCAGCAACTGCTAACTGGAAGGTTTGGTAGTAGAGTGGGTGCACCCTTGTTACAGACTTGACACATGGAGGCAAGTTTACTCACTCACAATTGGTCCAACTAATGAGAGAACAATGTGGCCAAAGTGTGACATTTAGACAACAGTTCTTCCCCTAATCATCATCCACAACCAGGAACAAGGACAAAGCCAGGATTTGTTATTCGTGTGGGCAAAAAAATCAAAAAAACTCAATAAAACTATGTGAGACGATCGTAATAACAATATCCAGTGAAAAGGTTGTCAAAAATCTCATTTTCATGTTTAGTAATAATTATATAGTTGTTGCTATTTAACATTAGGTTGTTCTAGTATTTTAATTTTTAGTATTATAGATTACAAACAAATAATGTGCTGGCAAAAAAAATTGGCCAACCTTCTCTATATGATGTAAACTTTCTCAAAAAATTTGGATGGGCCTTGGCATACCCTACTCCACACTTGGCTCCGTCCCTGAACAAAAAGTCCAAACAAGAAAAAGAAGAAAATTGCTACTAAGATGCTTGGCATGGTAAAGGATGGAAAGCTATCAAGAAGTTTGAAGATTGTGACTTGTGATTTGTGCAATATGAAAGGACATAATAGAAGAAGTTGCAAAGGACAATCTGATGCTCCTAAAAAAATCAAGAAAAACTCTAAAAAGACTAGTCTAAGTCAAACTGCTGAGAGTCAAAATCATTCAAGTCAAACAACTACAACTCAAACTTAAACTTCTGCTGCTCCAAGTAAAACTGCTGCAACTAAAAATGCACAAAGTCAACATGTTGTTCCACTAAGACAACTTGTTGTTGCTGCAAGTCAACCTTCTATTGCTGCAAGTCAAACTAGTCCAAATAAGCCCAACAAGATTACTACAACTAAGGGTAAGAAGAAGAGTATAGTTGAAACTCGTGTTGCTAAAAATAAGAGTGCAAGAGGTGGTAGGGTTAAAAAGACAGTGTAATGAAGATTCTGTAATGTTTGTTTCTTTTTAAGTGTTAAGACAATATACTATGACTGCATTTTTAGAACGACAATTTTTTTACACCCTATACCACCCATCTCACAATATATATCTCACAAATGCCTCCAGTGAGGCTTGAACCCACAACCTCTAGGTTGGTGAGGAATTTAAAGTGATGGAATACCTTCTATTATGGGTATTATGTAGACTTGGGTCATTTTGACCTATTTATGGTTCACTTTGACTAATGAATGGGTTATAAGTAAAACTGTTTTGCTTACATTTTTGGTACTTAGTAGCTTTGGGTTATAACTTAAAAAATTTTGTAACTGTGGTTCACTTTGACTATTAAACGGGTAATTTGGGTCAATTTGAACCCTATATTGGTTTAGTTTGACTTTTGAATGGGTTAAGTCTGTTTTGCTTTACACTTATCAAATCCATACCACAAAAACCATAAAAACAAACCACTAATATATATCCATTCCAAAGTCATACTTCCATTACATAATTAAGGTTGTTACAAATCACAAAATTTGACTAGAAAAGTCATATAACCATTACAAAATAAGCAGTTACACTAATGACAACTTATGTCTACAATTTCAACAAAACAAACACAACAATGCATTACCATGTGTATCCCTTGCCTTTTTTGTGTTTTGAATATTCTAATTTAGTCCTTCGACTATTTGACGTTTGTTAGTTTATTTAGAATATTGTACCGTGTTGACGGTGGTGATTTTATGAGAATTGTGGAAATAGTGGTTTATTATGAATAATAATAATCCTTTTTAGAGGTTATTATTGTGTTAATTATATTCAGGGCGGTGGACTCGTGAATTTTGAAAAATGCCAACAAACGAGTCATGACACGTCCGTTAATGTCCAAATGAGTTTTTGGAAGGTCTAATATGGATATATGTCAAGTAAATACTCTAAGTTATTGGAAAAGTATTTTTAAGTTGAATA
The DNA here is from genome assembly GCA_026074375.1 of Tanacetum coccineum. NCBI lineage: Eukaryota > Viridiplantae > Streptophyta > Magnoliopsida > Asterales > Asteraceae > Tanacetum > Tanacetum coccineum. The sequence continues at coordinate 35,215 of BQNB010059186.1, read as the reverse complement.
AAAATGCTAAGTAACTTCGGGAAATATTTTACGATCACGGTTTTTGAGATTTAAGTGAACCCGACACAAAAACAAAGACACCCGAGCCCCTAGGATTCCTAACCGGTTCTAGACAAAAGAAAGGGAACAAGATGGCATGTTTTTAGCTTTTGTGTCCACCCTTAGTACATTTAAAGTTTTGTTTCTTTCATACATGCTCATTTCATAACATTGCTTTAAAAAAACACACACACACACTTTCTTTTCTTTCTCCCTTGTGCGTCCGAGCTAAGCAACACACACACAATCTTTTTATTTTCAAACTTTGATAAAAAAAACATGAGAGTTTGGGTACTTTCGGGTTGATTCTAGTGTTCGGGTATTCATTAAAACAACGTTTGGGTTGTCTGGTTCGCGTCAAAATTTATTTTGAAGACCATTTTTGTAAGTCTTTCAAATTTAAATTTTACATGTCCTTTTGGGTTGTTAGTGATGCATAGATGTTAGTTGTACGGCCCGATCGTTAAAAATCGAAAGGAAAAAATTTATAAAAGGTTATATAGGGTGCGTTTGGAGTTCGAATGAAATAAAAAGAGGATGAGGTTTTGTTAGTTTTGATATTGTGGTCGTGATGGTTGAAAAACATTATTTGCTAGTTAGCTTATTTTGAATAATAGCTTATTTTGGCTTATTTATTAGCTCGAATGAGCTTATTTTAGGCTTATATGCCCACGACAACAAATGGTAACACAAGGAAAGTGTTTTTGGTTATTACTCTAGTATGTCATATTTTTGTGGATTATTATTATAGCTTATGGTGATAACCAAATGCGATATGTAGCTTATTAGCTTATTTTTAAGCTTAATAAATATATTTTGGAGCTTATGGACTCACGGCCCAATAAGCCCATTTAAACCGTAGCTTATGGGGGGCTTATTATGGTCCGGATTACTTTATTACTTATTGATTTGAGCTTATATATGCTATTGGGCCTTGGTTTTGGGCTTAGAACGTGTTTTGGATATGTAAAATCCTTAATGGACCCTTATTAGGCCTTAAAGCCCAATAAGCTTTATCTAGTCATTTTAAATGTTTTGGCGGACTTTTGGAAAGTGAAATATATTTGTGAAGTTATATTGAAAGTCATTTTGAGAAAGTATTTTGGTAAACGTCGTGAAAGGTGATTTTTGGAATTTGGTCGAAAAGTGTCGAAATGTTAGAAATTGTTTGAAAATAAGGTTTAAAAACCTTGGGAAACGTCATATAAACGTACGGGTCATGCTGAAATTTCATAAAAAGTTTATACTTAGAATTTTTACTTAAAACGTGATTTTTATTTTTAATAATAAAATATTATTATTTTATTATTTTAATAAGTCGACTAAAAGACGAAAAATATGATTTTTTTCTCAAAACTTTTCTAAAATATTTAGCGAACATAAACGTTTCATTTCGTATAGTATAAATGATATATTTATGTTAACTAAGTGTACCGAATGGACTTATCGAAATATATTTATAATTATTTATATAAAATATTTACTTATCTATTTAGCTAAATAGTATAAGTATATTGTACTAAGATATATGTTTGATATAGTATTTTTGGAGTAAAGTCGTCAACCATCACACCACTAAAATGTTTAAGATAACCGTACAACAAGCATCTGACCCCTATGCATCAATCCTAAAAACTGTTTTGGAAATGAATGATTAAAATGGGACATTAACTGGACTAGGTCGTGTGCGGACGTCATTGCATTTGCTTGTGTGATAGTAAGTTTGTTGTTGGAGACAGTTGCTTGAGGTGAGTTCTCGTAGCCCTACTTTTTAAATCTTTTCCGTTGGAGGAAAATGATACCCAAATGTGTTTTGAACTGTTTTCTGAATTGTACGAAATGTGGTTTTGTTTTTGGGACAATGTTATGTGCTTATGACTGCTATGTGAATACTGTGTGTTGCATGTTTGATTAGATCGGATGGGTACGCCTACCCTAGTTTGTGTGAGGTCCTGCCCTAATATAGTGCTCCAGCTGGTAAGGCCTTTAGGTGCGTAAGTGACATATAGGAGTTGCGGCTCCAAGAGCATTGGTATATGCTAGTTTTGGTAACTAGAGGGGATGCTAGGTCATCGTACATGATTAGCAGGGATGCTAAGTCATGGGTTTGTATGCATATATTCACTGTCATATAGCACTATTGTCCACTGTTTAAATGATTGGCACAGCAACTGGGTTTTGAGTCAAACCTACGAGCTCACCAACATTATTGTTGACGTTTTCGAGTATCATTTTCAGGTGAAGTTAATGATCGTTAAGGTTGTGGTGCATGTAGCGGACTTTTAGAGAATCCCGTAGGAATCTTGTTTGAGAAGTCTTGCATTTGATGTTTGTTATGGATTTGTTTTCTTGAGGATTAAGGATAAGATTGTGTGGATCCTTGTGTGGGCATATGGTTGTAATAATTGGCAACTATGTGCTGTGTTCTTGATTTGGGACATCACTCAAGGCTGTTTTTAGGTTGATGGTCATCATGACACTTTTATTAATGCATTTTAGTTTTCTCTATTATGTATCTTGTGTTATGATTGATCATTATGTTGCATTCCCGTGTTTCTGCCGCTGATGGGGTGTGACAGAATGGTAATCAGAGCCAAGGTTATAGAGAACTAGGTGGTTTGGCCAAGACTATAACCTTGGAACCTTCATATAGTTGCATTATAGGATCTATGTGCGCGGTGTTCCGCTTTTACGTGCTTATGTGGATATAAGGTATATCATTAGTTAAGTCATTCATTTGAAATGTGTGAGCCTAATACTAAGTACCACTAGGAAATGATACGGGTATAAATGCGGTGGCCAACGTAATTATAAACGTATCACGACTCACTTATACTTAGTATGATCGTTCGCACAAATCGGTGTTGACACCTTAGGGTCGTATGATGCTGGGTATAGTATATTAAGTTATCATATATGTGTTGACCGTCCCACCTACCTAACGTCGCCCATGTTCTCCCTCGTGTAGATAATGCCGCCAAGGGTGATGACCCCAGACATGGGAGCATGCAACGAACAAGGTTCTGGGAAAACATGCGATCCATAACAAATGGATAAATCTCAAAATTTTAATGGTCCAGATCCCTGAGGTTGGATATTTGTCCATTAAAGAAAAATTTTGAGCTTTTGGAGATGACACCGGAACAACAGCTACATATTGGTGGGTTTAACTTGGAAGGAGATGTTGTGGAATGGTTTCATATGATGAAGCGCAACAAGTTGATCTCCAGCTGGGATGGTTTTTTGAAGAATGTTAGGAATCGTTTTGTCCCATCTAAGTGTGAGGATCCACAAGGCCGTTGTCTAAGCTCTTACAAATTGGGACAAAGGCCTAATATCAGAGTGAGTTTGAGAAGCTCATGAATCGGGTAACATATATCTTGAAAAGTTTACTTATCGCGTTTTATATCTCCGGACTTAAACCGGCTTTACAACAGGAACTCCTGGTGTTGAAGCCTACCACGTTGGGTGAAGCCTTTTCCTTAGCACGTATAACATAGGCTCGTTTTAAGGACCAATGGGCCACCACATCCATTGCTAAGACAACGACATCAACTCAGGGGTACAAGCTCAATAACAACCTACCGAACAATTTTTAGTTCTCACAAAATTTCAGGAGTGCCGACTGCGACAACCCACAAATAATCCACCAAACCTACCAACCAACACAATATCTACACAACCCATCGCCATCAAGTTGTATCATTTCACCATCGAAAACGCCAGAACGTCTTAACAAGGGGTTGTGTTTCAATTGTCATAACAAATGGATGTGCGGTCATAAATGCCCTGGTAAGTTTCTATCGCTTACGGCGGAAGAGGGTGATGACCCAGGTCGTGAGATACCTGCGGCTCTAGCTTACTACCTTGAGGACAAGGTGATTTCTGAAGGATATAGGAATGTTCCGATTGAGGATAAGGGGGAGGACAAACCAAGAGGGTCACGGTTGCCCTGGCATGGCACAAGGATTTTGTGATTGGATAACTATCTTAGTTTAATTGTTTTAGGATAAGTCATTGTTTTAGGATACGATGAGGTGTCATTTTATACACTTTTTCGGGGTCATTTAACCCCCTAAATCTTGCAAATATGCTCAAAATACTTTCTTAATCATTTCTTTTTGTGTTTTTAGCACTTGGATGGCATTTTGAGGAAATACACGTGACTTGGACTCAATTTTAGACGAAACAATACAAGATTGCAACTTTACACGAAGAGGCTCAAAAATTTGCATACAGACTGTGGAGACGGCGTCAGGATTTCTAATAACGCTGTTAGGATATGCAAGCGATAGCGTCAGGATTCTTGTGATGGCGTCAGAACGTAATCGACTTAAAGAAGCCCTAGAAGATTCGGCGGAGCGATAACGTTGTAGTTATAAAGCGACGTTGTCGCGATTGTTTTTCTATATATACAAACTCAGAATTAAGGTTTTTAGTGTGGAACTTGGGAGAATTCGTAGGGTATCTTAGGGACAGATTTTCTTTTTTTTTTTTTTTTTTTTTTTTATCAGCATTTTAGGTCGTTTTTTTAGGGTTCTCAACCCCTTTTGTATCTCACAAATTAATCCAATGCTTAATCAGTTGAAGTTCTTTAATCCTTTAATCTTCAATATGTCTTGTTGTCTGATTAATTATTGTTCTTCGCTTTCTTATAACATGCTAGGCTAGATCTATTAGTGTTAACTTATGATTGCATGAAACGTATAGTTTTAGACTATTAATATTGCTATCTTGTGATCATGTGCGCGTTAGGCTCTAGAAAACTAGCTCTTAATTGCTTGCAAAAGAATTCTAAGAGAACGGATGTGTAGAAAGGACAACATCGGTAACAGTCTTCATACTACCTTACCCTTATATGGTTGATCACCTTTTAAGTGTTTTAATACGTGTAATGTACTCTTAAAGGCTTTGTAGTAGTCTTCATAATACCTTACTTGTGCGTTGCCTTTACTAATCTTACAAGAGCGCGAGTATCGGTGGGTAATTTCGTTCATGAATTAGGAAATACTTACACATCGCATCACAAGGGAGACGGGCAATAGAATTAGGAGAAACAAACTAAGGATTAATGCATGATTAAGTAAACACATTTATTTACCTATATGAGTTTCCACATTAGTTTAGATTTAGTTCAGTTTATTAATGGAGTAAATTGCAAAAATTGTCCTTAAGGTTTAGCCAAATTGCATGACTGTCCAAATATAGAAAGTGCAAAAATCGTCCGAAAATCAAACTATTTTGCAAATAGAATCTCCCTAGTTAAAAAACGACGAAACATCAAATTTGGCTAAACCATAGGTACCGAAAACATGCATTTGGGCTAAACTATGTGGGACGATTTTTGCACTTTGGCTAAACTTTAGGGACGATTTTTGCACTTTCAAACTATTTGGGACGAAACATGCAATTTGGCTAAACCTTAGGGACGATTTTTGCAATTTACTCTTTAATTAGTTTAAAACCAAAACCCCTTCAAAACCGAGATTTTAATTGCTTTCATAAAAATATAAAAAAATGCAAAAATAATCTTCTCTCTACCCTTAGACCTTAGTTACGTTTAGTTTGAACCTTTACACGCTATTCCCCTAGAGAAAGATAACAACCCCCGAGTCTTGCATATACTACACTACAACGATTAGCTACTCTGCCTAGGGGATTGTAAAACTTTGTGCGTTTAAAACGACCACTATCAAGTTTTTTGGCGCCCGCTGCTTGGAGGAATAGAGTAGTAGGTTTTCGATATTTTATTTAGCTTAGGTCTACTCGCTTGATTCTTATCAAGTTAGAATTTTAATTTCTGTCAATTAGCTTTCATGTAGTCTATCTTTTCTTCGTTCCTTTTGTTCTGTAAAAACACTTTTTTGTTTCGTTGACCACTATGGGAAATGAAAATCATATTCGTACCTTAGGAGATTATTCAAGACCAAGCCACGAGGGCTATCGCAACATCATTGAACTCCCCGACGGGAACAATGCGGTGCCTCTGCGATCCGACACCACTATAAATCTTGGTGTCGTGGTTTGATTGTTCCTTCTCTCACCTCTTTATATTATTGTGATTGTTATTTACTATTAGTTTAGATATTTATTTTGGTTGATTCATATTGTTGGTTTGTTTAAACATACTACTCGAATCTAAGTAATCTGAAATCAAAGTTATAAAACGAAAATTAACCTATAAACTATTCAACCCTCCCCCCTTTCTAGTTTCCACAATTGGTATCAGAGCCAAGGCCACTCAAATTTTTTAAAATATATTGTATTTTAAAGCTTGGATCGATCTATGGATTCCAACAAATATCTAGAAGGGTAATCTATGCAAAGACCATCGCTTTTTGAAAGTGATAGTTTTATTTATTGGAAAAATAGATTCGAGACAAATGTTAAATTAAAAGATCTGGATCTTTGGCATGTTATTACCAGCGGTGATTTTCGACCTATTGAACAAAATCCAAAAATCAAATTAGGTGAGGTTATCCCTTTTGAAAAACAAAGTGACATTCATAAAAAAGAGACTTTTCGAAAATAACGAAGCTACAAATGGTTAATTTTTAATGTCTTTGGCCTAAGAAAAGAATATGAAAGAATTTTCATGTGTAATACGGCAAAAGAAACTTAGAAAACAATATTAATCACCCACCCCCAAAAAGGTATATAGTCAAGCAAAGATAATAAGATCGACCTATAGGTTCAACAATATGAATAATTCTCATTTCCTAAGACGAAACTATAATAGTGCTTTGCTAGATTAATATTCTATTAATAACTAGTTATAAAAGCTTCTTGATGAAGGTTATTCTAGCAAGTCAAATGTTATGCAAATTTCTTAGAGGCTCCTACATCCTAAATGGAGAGCAAAGGTCACGACAATTGAAGAGTCAAAAGACTTAACATCATTATCTCTTGATGAACTTATCGGGAACCTCAAAGTTTACGAAATGATCATCAAGAAAGATTCTGAATAGTCCAAAGCAATATGGAAATGAAATCTCTTGCATTAAAGGCTAAGAAAGGAATCTATGATGAAGAGTTATCGCCTTCAGACATAAAGACTAAGAATAAACGCATGCGGTAAGGGTCTTCAGAGAAATTCTTCACAAGAAGAGGTAATCGTGAGAACAACCCACGGAACAACAACAAGAACTTTTCAAAGAAGCCGAGACGACAAAAACGGTAAAAGTGATAGAAAATACTTTAGATGCGGCGATCTGAATCATCTTATTGGAGAATGTCTAAAACCACCGAAAGACAAGAACCAAAGAGCATTTGTCAGAGGTTCTTGGAGTGATAGCGGTGAAGAAGATGATGAGAAAGTCAATAAGGAAACGTGTCTAGTAGCTCAAGCATCAAGTGAGGTATGCTCTGAATCCTCTTACTTTAGTGATGAAAACTCGTCAATAGATGATTTAGTACTAGATAACGAATATGATAAACTGTGCAAAATGAGCTTAAAGATAATCACTAAAAATAAAAGACTAAAAGCCACTAGAGATAGCTTAGAAAAGAAAATTAGTATTCTAAAAGAAAAAGTGTCTACACTCGAGAAAAACAAAGAAGTTGATCTTAAATGTGTATTGCCAATATGCTAACATTGAAAATTGAAAAGCTAAAAGAGAAGCTCTTAAACTAACCAAGTTTGAAAAGAGCACATATTGCTTAAATGAAATGTTAAATAATCAAAAACCCTCCGGTGAAAAGATTAGGTTAGGAGATTAATTCATTGAAGCATCAACAGTGGAACTAAAGAAATTAAAAATTTTAAAAGCTCAAAAAAAGTGTATCCTGATGGAAGGTCCAATAAATATGGCGACCCCTAAAACAGGCGGCCCCCAAAGACAAAATGGGAACCAGCCACCAGGAACCACACCAGGATTAAGAGAAAAGTTGTTTCTTTCAAAAATCAATTTTAGGTCCTAGACCAAAACACATAATAGTGAACAATGTAAGAGTTCCCGTTGCTAGTGATAATGAAGTTAAGAAATTCTATAAGCCATTATCAAAACCCGGAGTTGGATTTTCAAAACCAAATTTTAGATCAAAAACTCCACCACTAGAAGAGTCATAAATAATTATCATCGTCCTAAAATACCGCAACCAAAAAGAAACATTGGTCGACAAAATCAACCTCGTGGTTTTCCTGTAACTTGGAATAACTTCTCACGACAAAGTTACATGCCATGGGAAATGTGTCTTCCATTTCCACATCCCAACCAATTGCATCAAATGCAAGGGATGTTTAGCACTAACAACTTTGGACTCATGAGATATTAGGGACCAAATGTTTGAGGTGTTGCCTTATATAAATAGATATGCCTTAGAGTCGACTTGGAACCTGATGAGTGGATAAAGGATAGTAGATGCTCCAAACACATGACGAGTAACCGAAAGCTCTTCTCAAGCTACAAGGCATACAACGGAGGTAATGTTATTTTTGGTAGCAATCTTCGTGGTAACATCATTGGCAAAGTAGATAACAAATGACTCTCTCAAAAATAGATAGATGTTGAGCATGTAAATAACTTTATTTAATATTTAATTAGTTAAGTATATTACAAATAAGTGAAATAATGAAGAGTAACCTTCTCTGAACATGATAGTGAAATTACTAAGGATGGTAAGGTCATAGGTAGAGGTATTAGGGAGAAAGACTTATATATGATGAAATTAGGAAATAAGGCTAAAGACAAAATTTGTCTAGCAACGATTGATGAAAACTCCATGTTATGGCATAGAAGATTAGGTAACGCAAATATGCGTCTCATTCAATCGTTAGCATCTAAGAAATTAGTTAGAAACTTACCTAAGCTTAAGTTTGATCAACACTTCTGTGATGCTTGCAAAATTGGAAAGCACCTCATGCTATTCCATAAGTGCTAAGAAACATATTCTCACGACAAGATGCTTAGACTCTTCATATGGATCTCTACGAATCCATGCTGCCTTACGGGAGTTACGGGAAACCCGCACATCTTAGTCATAGTAGATGACTACTCTAGGTATACTTGGACTAGATTCCTTAAGGACAAAACCGAAGCTTTCGATCAATTTGAAATATTTACTAAGAAAATTCAAAACCAATTAGGATGTACAATAGTGTCAATAAGAACCGACCACGGTAGGGAATTTGATAATGAGGTGCAATTTAGAGAGTTTTGTAATGCCAATGGCATTACAAATAATTTCTCAGCTCCACGCACTCCTCAATCAAATGGCGTGGTTGAAAGGAAAAATAGGACACTTCAAGAAATGAGTAGGACTATGTTAAAGAGCAATCTTACGCCCACCAATTTTGGTGTAACCATTAAGACACTTTCAACATACATTTCACAAAACCGAAAATTAATTAGAGCCATCTTAGGAAAAACACCCTACGAACTCTTAAGAGGTAGGAAAACTACGTTAGATTACTTTAGAGTGTTTGGAAGCAAGTGCTTCATTCTAAACACTAAAGACTACCTTACAAAATTTGACAAAGGTATCTTTTTAGGTTATTCTCAAAATATAACACGCCACTACAAATCATCCAAATAAACCACAAGGAAAGTCGAAGAATCACTTAAAGTGACATCCGAAGAAAGCTAGCTAACCTCCTCCACCATCCTAAGACATCAACAGTGGTGGAATGATGACTTAGAGAAGAAGAAGCAGATAAGGTTACCAGAAAAGGAAAAACCTAGAATATGACATATGTGGGAAGAAACTTTGAGATTGACGAAATAGTCCAATATTAAGGAATCTAGGAACCGATCCTTTAAAAAATGTCATAGAAACCTTAAAACCAAAGAACCCTTAGATCACAGCCCCAAAACAAAAGTAACTTCCTTTTGATTTATATCACTATAGAACCTAAGCATGTGAATGAAAGCCCTTATGGATGATAGTTGGATATCGCTATGTCAAGAAGAATTATATTCAATTCCACTGCTAACGACAATTGGGAGTTAGTTTCCACAACTTAAATATGAACAATACATAGGAACTAAATGGGTGTTTAAATAAGTAAGACGCACGGTATTGTTTCTCGAAATTAAGGCAAGGTTAGTACTAAGAGGCTTATAATCAACAAGAGGGCATCGATTATTATGAAACTCAAGCCAGTTTGTAAGACTTGAGTCAATTAGAATACTATTAGCTTATGCTTGTAGCTTAGACTTTAAGTTTAATCTAAATAGTTAAAAAAGTGGCAATCCTGAACGGTTTATCATAGGAGGTAAACGTTGCACAAACCTCCAGGGATACATTGAACTTTGAAAACAGGGAATTTTTTTTTTTTCCAAAAAATGTTTATAAACTAAAGAAAGCTTTATACGGTCTTAAACAAGCACCCAAAGCTTGGTATGATAGATTAAAAGCTTTCCTCATTAAACATGAATATAAAATGGGAATGGTAGATAACACTCTTTTTACTAAGAAGAAAAGTTCTAACCTCATCATCGTTTAAATATATGTCGACGACATTATATTCGGTTCGACTTGTCAATTACATGTTGATGAATTTGCTAAAATCAATGCATGACCTAGTTTCGAGATGAAGCAATGATGGTGAAGAACTTAACTTCTTCCCTAGATTACAAATAAAACAATTGGAAGATGGAATCTTCTTTAATCAATCTAAATATATTAAATCAATGCTTAAGAAAATTGGCTTAGAAGAGTCTAAACCAATGAAAACCCCCATGTCCTCCGATACCAAACTCGGGAAAGACGGAGAGTGTGAGTTGGTAGATAGTACCAAACAATCGAAGCACGATAGGTATTTATTATACCTAACACAAGTAGACCGATATCATGTTTAATTAAGTGTCGCCTGCCTTTGTCCCCTTCCAAGAGGCTCCTAAAACCTCTCACCTTGAAGTGGTTAAACGTATCTTCCGATACATTAAAGGCACTACGCACTTGGGATTATGGTATCCTAAGGGGTCTAACATAGAAACAGTAGTATATGTCAACTCTGATCATGCGGGAGATTATGTGGATCGAAATAGCACAAGCGGTATTGTACGTTCGTGGGATTAGTTTGACACTTAGTTTCCTCGAAGAACAAACCGCTCCTCTATAATCCACTACGAAGCCGAATACGTAAGCACCAGAAAGGCATGGTCACAAAGCACTATGGATGAAGACAAGCTCCTATCGACTACTACGTTCGAACTGACGACGTCCCAATCAAAGTTGCACAAATAACGGCGTGATTGAACCTTAGCAAAAACCCGGTGCAACCATTCTCGAAATCGAACTACATCGAAAATTCGTCACCACATTCTTCGTGATAATATCCAGAAAGGACATATCTCAATCGAAAAAGTGCCGTCCATCGCCGACATTCTTACAAAACCCCTTAAACGTGAATTGTTTAACTATCTCTTTTGTCTTAATTCTTGTCCGTGTTCCATTCCGTGTCATGACAACTTAAATACTTCATCCAAAGAACTTTAAGTATTTTTAATTTGAGAAATGCAAATTAAAATGTCACTCCAATTTGTAAAATTTTTGTCAAAAACTAAGTCCAAAACTCCTCACTGAGGACGCCCCCATACCCTAGGTGGCCCCCAATATATATGGGACCGTCAGGCGATATGGGACCACCATCAGCAGACACTAAATCTAAACACTTAACCAAATTTTTTTCAAAACACAAAAACAAACACCCCCTTTCATACCTGTAGCGACGAATACGAACACAACACCCAAAAAAAAACTCAAAATCAACCACTAAAACTATAATTGAAGATCAAATCAACACCTATAATCACTCACAACATCTTAAAGATCATCAATTGTAAGTTATTTCATCTATTTTCTTTCAATTTGAGTTTAGGGTTCATGATGAACACTAAAATTAAAATTGGGGATTTTTCATTTTTCTTTCAATATTGTACAATTGAGACTACTAGGATACAATATATAACTAATATGCTTCCCGTAAACATAGGATTTGCATACATTAGTGAATTTGTTGAAAAATTAATTTCGAACCAAGACCGCAATTTTATTTTCAAATTACTCACATTAGGAACATAATGAAATTGTGGTTAAGCATGTCCAATACAATTAAAAATGATATCAAACCATGCATAATGATCACATTAACAAATAGGTCGAGTTTGCATAATTCATAGGTAGTTTTTTGACATGTTTGGATGAGCAAAATTAAACTAAGGAGCGGTTGAATTAACTCTTAAGACTTTAAATTTAGGTCGAACTTAGTCAATACTCCACATTTTTTACATCTAGGCATAACTAGACCACACTCAAAATTGTAACACAAATTAAAGAAGATTTAAAACATCCTGACTTTGATGTTTATTTATGGGGGTAACAATTGCTTTAACACCGCACTAGATCATCAAAAGACCCCCGAAACTACTACAGTCCCACCTATATCAAAAGAAATTTAATCAACCATATACCAAAATCACAGTGCTCTTCTGTGAAAAACGAAATTTTCATAAAAAAAATGAGGGTAAGGGTTGTGATACAAAATTTGAAAACATGAGTCCACATTCTAACTAAGATTGAATCAATTAATTTTGATTGTTTGATGGAACATAAACAAACAAAATTGTTCCTTCATTTTGTTCGTCTAGTTCTATAGTCCAACTAACTTATGATTATATCTCAACGGGTCAATTTTAGTGTTCACACTTGCAATACAAAGTAATTAATCATGTAACCATTCCCCACAAGTGAATTTCGTAATGAAATGCGTCTTATCCTCATATCCCGACACTCATAAGCATGTGTGCCTATGTTGTCAAAAGTCAAGTGAATTTCGTAATGAAATGCGTCTCATCCAATCATTTCCACTTCTTAACAAGTGAAGAACACAAAGAAGATATACAACCTTCAAAGTGTTGTTGAGTCATCACAATAACGTGTCTTCCATTGGTCCATTTCCGTTTTTTGGGCAAGTGAAGAACACAAAGATGATATTCAACCTTCAAAGTGTTGTTGAGTCATCACAATAACGTGTCTTCCATTGGTCCATTTCCGTTTTTTGGGCAAGTGAAGAACACAAAGATGATATTCAACCTTCAAGTGTTGTTGAGTTATCACAATGCTCCACCATTTTCACATTTTCACCTTTGTTCATCAACATTAACAACCATCTCAAGAAAACAATCACCCCAATCAAGAATTACCAAACCCTTACATTAAGGACACTCCCACATCACCACAAGTTGCCTCACATCCTCCATTTCCCATCTCACCCATCAATTCATATGTTACTCACACTCAATCTCCACCTCAAAGTGACAACCAAATTCAACACACACCACCTCCATCTCTCCCAACAACAAAACAACATTCCCTCATCACCTTACTCTCCAAACCTACCAAACACCCAACAAACCTATAGTCAACACCTTCCCTTTCCATTCACGCTCATCCTTCCTCATTTATGTTTCCTCAACAAATCATCCTTATCATCAACATTTAGTTCGACCTAAAGTCTTACGATAATGTTTATCCTTAAACACCCCAAACATGAAAAGCATACATAATGCTTAACAAAGAAACCTTGAGGATTTAGGAATCTCTCAATACAACCATTAGTCTATTTAAATCCACATCATTATCTTGGTTAGATGATGATACCATAAGGAACGTGTTGATCGAGTCTTAGCCCTTAAGCATGTGTCGGTCAAATCTTATCATTGGTTACTAAACATTTCCATGTCTTAAGCATTCATAATTTTTATTCTTTTTAGTTGTTGTATTTAGTGCCACACTTTAGAGTGCATATACCTAAAACATACATGATTTGTTCCCCACTAAGTGTCTTGCATATATATTTATTGTGACAACTGTGATTTGAGCAGGTTAGTTTAAACCTTTAGAAATGGCTAAGAGTTCATTTTTATGTGTGTAAGTGTTGTGCTATGTGAATTTATGTGGGCTAAGTGAGTTAATTATGTGCTTGATATCATTTTGAGGTGTATGGGCATCTCATTTTGAGTGTGTTTGAGTTTGGTGTTAAGTATTCCATTCGTTCACGTGTGGTGATAATGGATATGAAAGATGTGTGCATGCCTTGCTACGTCAATACTTGGTTTTAAGGATTAAGCGTTTATAGAAAGTGTGTGATATGGGAAAGGAATAATGTCGTTGAAATATGGAAGTTGGTAGTAAACTTTCCATATATAGAAAGTGAATTTGGAAATGAAAAGTTATTTTTAGAAAGTAGTTTATAAGCAAAATGGTTTACCAAATTAGCTTAGGTTTTTATAAAAACTTAAGGTATTGAAGGTAATTAATTAACTAATAAAAGATAAAAAACTATTTTTTTATACATGAATAGTAAATACGAATTTAAGGGGAAAAAGAAAATAAAGGAAATAAAAGCCTAATTAAACTAAGACTCTAATTAGTAATTATCTAGGATTATTCTAGGGGCTTATAAATACAAAAAAAATAAAATCCCAAACCCCCCTATTGCTTGTTCGGCCAATCCCAAGAGAAAAAGAAGGAGAGAAAAATTTAGGGTTTTGATGTTGTGAAAGAAACAAGCTTTAAGGTATGATTAGGTTTTTTCTTAATTAGTTTAATCATTGATTTAATTCATGTAACAAGAGTTATGGTGGATCTAGGGTTTCATAATATTCTGTAAATTAAAGTTTATAATCTAATTAGGGTTCTTAGTAATCAATTAGATGCGAGTTGGTGTAATCGTTAGGGTTTAGATCGCGTTAGAACTTGATTTAGGTTTGAGCAGAATTTAGGGCTGTGTTGTTTCGTGAATATCTAGAGGTTAGAAGCATGAATTGATATGATTCCAGTGCCTATGATGAAGCTCAGTGAGTCTAGTTTCCATAACATCCGGCCTCGAAAGTTTTTAAGGTCGGGAAGTCATTCAAATGTTGGTTACAAGAAAGGTTGTTAAAGCAGTAAATTCGGGTCAGATTTAGGTCAGATTACGAGGTGTAAAACCCCCACTTAAAATTCGAATTAGGATTAGCCAACCTACAGGAGTTTAGTTCTATGTGTCTATTAAAAATCCCCCAAAGGAGAGCTTCTGATTTGGAGTCTAAGTATGGTTTTTAGGTCCAAACTTTTTAGTGTTCGTTCAGATCCGAAACTGAGTAGTTAAAAGTTTGATTTTATTTGGGGCACTTAAGAGGGGAAATAAATTAGTGGAAAAATCATGGAGATAGTAAACTCATGATATTGAACCGGTGATTTTTGGTAAAATTTATAAAGGTTAGTAGGTGTGGTTTAGAAAATGGTAAAGTGACACTAAAATTCTGCGTTTTCGGGTAAATTGTTGAACATTGAAAAAGTGTGTAAACGAATTGGTAAATGTTGGGCATGGTGTCGGGGTGACCCATGAGGGTAAATAAACACCTTATACATCCATCATATGATTGTTACATGTGCTTAAGCTTTTGGCTTAGTAGCGTGTAACACGTGTTATTTTGTTGTTTAGCTTTGTGCGAGGATTTTGGGAATTGCTTTAGCATCAGGTGAGTTTCATAGCCCCTTTTTCTTATGTTTTCTTGGGGTGAAAATGATGCTATGAGTTTAAATGTTTTAGTTACTGTGATAATGTGTTTTAAATGAGGCATGGGCTATACGAGACTATTGTATGTTATGTGCTACTTGCTAATATGATATGGATTGTTGTGCTTGAGCGTGACCGTCTCAAGGCATTGATGGATTGTTAGAAGTGAGCGTGATCGTCTCATTGTTGTGGATTGTTAATAGTGAGCGTGATCGTCTCATTGTTGTGGATTGTTAGAAGTGAGCGTGATCGTCTCATTGTTGTGGATTGTTAATAGTGAGCGTGATCGTCTCATTGTTGTGGATTGTTAATAGTGAGCGTGATCGTCTCATTGTTGTGGATAGGGATATGTTTGTGATGTTTGAGCGTGAGCGTCTCAATGTGGGTTGATGTGATTGCATGTTAGCTTGTATGATAGTTCGTTGTATGTTCTGCTATGCTATGTTTTATTTATCACAATTGAATTTCACAAGCGAGTTATTGGCGTGTCTTAAAAACCTATGACTCTTCACCAACTTTGTTGACATTTAAGCATCATTTTTCAGGTGAGTATGGGGATAAGATGAGAGAAGTGGCTAGAAAGAGGGACCATCGAGATGTCATGGCGTTTATTGCTTTTATGTCTTGAAATATTGAAGTGTTTGAATTATGGATACTTGTTGCATGTCTTTCTATTGGCGAGAACTTTTGTTTTATCAATAAAGACGCCTTTTGGATTTGGATTAGTTTTATGGGTATTGTTATGACACTTTGTGTCTATACTTTGCTTATTTATTGCATGTAGAATTCTCTTTATAGACGTCATTGTGTTGTGATGATATCCATGATGTTACGCCTGGCATTTCCGCCTTGGCGGGGTGTGACATGTGACACCCCCAAATTGGGTCGCAGCGGAATAAGGGTCCGGGGCGTGTTACTTCTCAGATCAACAACACAAGATAATATAAGAACGACCAAAAAGTCATTTAAAACTGATACATTGGATTTAATAAAGTATGTGTTACAAAAGCCCAAAGCTTTACTTGTTTACTTGTTATTATTACAAAGATTTCCAGCCCATAATAGATACACAAAATGTAATGCGACTAAATCTTTAATGCATGACTTCATAATATAACGCCAATGTATCCTTCGCACCTCGTGCTTAATGACCTGAAAAACATTGCATTTAAAAACGTCAACATAAAGTTGGTGAATTTCATAGGTTTATGTAAATGTATATGCAGGACCGCAAGACTTTCCCAATGATAATGCAACAGATGCAGACATCACAAAATGTAATTACGTTTACCTAAGCTCATGACACCGAAGCTCGACATAATTGAATACAATATATAAATATTGCCTACATTGCCCGTGATGATGTTCAACCCGTAAACATCCAGTATCCGAATGATATACGTTCGTTTCTAGTGAAGCAAGTCACCCGAACGGGGAGGGTCAATCCCAAATTAGATCTATCTATAATCTTCGCGCTCACATTCAGTTAATTTGACAGTCATGATTCATGGGCAGAGTGGGTTATCGCTACTTAGGCAAAAGTAATGATGATAAAAAATGTTATACTTGCGTCATTTTGTAAGACAGCATCTGTTTTCACCCCAAAAAACTTGTAATTGAATAATTGTAAAACATGGGGCTATGAACTCACCTTGGAGTGATGTTAAACTGATAAACAAAAATATGCCAAGTAAAAAATGCGTCACGCTACACGCCGAATGCAACCTAGTTAATATAGGTCGAATCAGTATTCAAGTACGTTGTCTAACAACAACTGTATATAATCCTATATAGTTATCATCATACTATCGTTCGGGCTATCATAATTTAAGAGGTCATGACATGACGTACGAGGAGTTAGGACACTTTAAATCGTAAATCCAACAACTCGTCAATACGCCATCCGAAGAAGCCTCATTATGAAATTCCCTAGTAATATAGCACTTTGATAACTAATAACATATATATATATATATATATATATATATATATATATATATATATATATATATATATATATATATATATATAGCTATATCACCATCTATTTGTTTAAGTGAAATCGTAATTATAAAGTAAAAACGTTTATAATTACGCCTTTAGTAAAAATGACATAACTTTGTCGTTTTAAGTCCGTTTCTCGCGTTTCTTACGCCCACGCTTTTGTATTAAGACGAGTGATCATAAAATCACATTTTTAGGTTTTTGAGATTCTGTGATGAATAGTGTTTTTACTGTTCATAACAGCTATATAATCATTTTTATACTTTTAATTAACGTAAAACCCGTTTTTGTCGTATCTTATTCGTTATAGCTCCGTTTTTAGCGATTCTTTCAAACACGTTCTCGTAATTGAAAGTTTTATCATATTATTGATGTTTATAAAGTATAAGTTTCTGTGGTGAATAGTACTTTTTATAAAAATTGTTTTATAAAAGTATTAACTATCGTAAACTTGTAAATTAGCATATTCTTCGTTTATTATCGGCTTTTTGAGGTCTTTATGACCTCTCGCTTCCTTGTGACATGTAGTTTTTATAAAAAATCCATAAAACATATTTGTAAATTTCGAATTACAAACAGCCCCCTTAAGATATTTTTCCAAAATGTGTTTAAAACTTGTTTTTAGGACCTTTTAGAAACCCTAATTTGTTCATATATATGGTTTACTCTAAGCAATCATTGTTAAAACACTTATACATTCCTTTTAACATCATATTAGCATCCATATGGCATGTAAATAAGTTTACAAAACAATGATCATAAGTAAATATTCATTTACATATTCAAAGTACCCTAAATAGGTGATTTAGCTAATGTAACCTCACCAACCTCCCTTGCGTCCACCTACCCACCCGCCCACCCCCCCCTTCCCACCCCCACCCTCGCTTCCCCACTCTCACTCCCACATACTTTACTCCTCCCCCCCCACCCACCACTCTTACCCCCTTACAACCGACCCGCTCATTATGTCATCCTCCCCCTACCCCCTTACCCTCTCCCCCATCCCCATTTTATGAACACATAAAATCTTAGTTATGAAATGATTAAGCTTTATATATAACCTTGTGTGGATGAGTAGAGATAAGA
Source organism: Tanacetum coccineum (assembly GCA_026074375.1). NCBI lineage: Eukaryota > Viridiplantae > Streptophyta > Magnoliopsida > Asterales > Asteraceae > Tanacetum > Tanacetum coccineum. Next base: position 16,581 of record BQNB010059186.1, on the reverse strand, counting down.
ATAACAATCACACCCTTGTGATTAAACCTCTTGGCTTGAAAAATTAGGATGAAACCCTAATTTTTCCCAAGTAACCCTTTTTTTCCTTTCTTGCTTCCTTGCTTGCAAATGGTGAACCAACTCTTGAAAACACCTTAGAAGGTCTTAGGAATGATGTGTATATGCTTGTATAATGATAGAAAATCAAGCTATGGATTTGGTTTGGAGGCTATTTTGAGCCGTGGGTTTTGGAGTGAACAAAGGAAGAGATTTTGTGATTTCTTTGATAAGGAAATGTGTTATGACTTCTTAGCTCACACATGCATGGGTATTTATACTACTTGGAGAAGATATTTGTGTCTAGTTGATGTGTGCAAGGTGGCAAAGCTTCTTGAAGAAGATTGGATGACATGAGAAAGGTTGAAGCTTATCTTGGATGAGAAAAGCTAGTCATAGATGAGTCATGGTTCAAGTTGCATGCTAGATCTTTTACAAAGCTTCTTGGTGACTCTTCTTGGCTTATCCTTAGTCATTATACCGAAATATATGAATATGTATTCCTAGGGTAATTGGTCAAGAGCATGTGGTGGTGTAAGACATGGTTCCCTTGATATTTGTAATATCTAGATATTTAGGGCAAAATTCATGCACTTAGATATTTCTTTGGTCCTATCCCTTGGAATTCGGCCACATACACATATATGTGATGTTATATTGATTATTTTGTGTATTGGGTATAATCGTGGGTATTCGTTTAAGCGTAGTTAGGTTTTGGTGCTTCCGGGAATGCCGAAACGCATTTTATCGCGAAACGTAAGCATTTTACGTAACCAATAAAAATAAGATGAACAAAGTTGATAATTATCCTTATAATAATCATTTAACACTTGCTTAATGTAAACATTTAATTGTTTAATGCCCATTTACATTGAATGATCATTTTTAGTTTACGCGATTTAGCTTAACGATTACGATTTAAAAGCAAACGCGTAAAACCCTAAAAATAATTAGTGGATTACATAATGTCATACAATGACCTAAAACACGAGGTGTTATAGTCTTCCCCCGTTAAATGAGCCTTGTCCTCAAGGCTTATGACATGGCACTTGATGATGGTGCGGTCTTGGTGAAGAGGTGTGGATATTTCTTCCTGAATTGATCTTCACGTTCCCACGTAAACTCAGGACCCCGCCTAGAGTTCCATCGAACCTTGACAATTGGGACACGGCTTCGCCTCAATTGTTTGACTTCGCGATCCATGATTTCTACAGGCTCTTCAACAAAATGAAGCTTGTCATCCACTTGGAGTCCTTCCAACGGAACGACTAATGGATCGTCAGAATAACATTTCTTCAAGTTGGATACATGAAACGTATTGTGGACCCTGCTCAGCTCTTGAGGAAGCTCAAGCTTGTAAGCAACGACTCCAACCTTTTTCAACACTTTGAAAGGTCTGACATATCTGGGGTTTAACTTCCCCCGTTTGCCAAAACGTACGACCCCTTTCCAAGGCGAAACTTTAAGCATAACTTTATCTCCAACTTGAAGTTCCATCAGTTTACGCTTTAAGTCAGCGTAGCTCTTTTGTCGATCGTGAGCGGTTTGAATCCTTTGTTTGATCTGGATGATCCTCTCCGTTGTTTCTTGCACTAATTCTGGACCAGTGAGTTGAACTTGTCCAACCTCGGCCCAACACACGGGTGAACGACACTTTCGACCATAAAGTGCTTCAAACGGTGCAGCCTTAATGCTAGCATGATAACTGTTATTGTATGAAAACTCGACTAATGGCAAATGTTTAACCCAACCATTTCCAAAGTCGATTACGCAAGCACGTAGCATATCCTCGAGAGTTTGGATGGTTCTCTCGCTTTGTCCGTCGGTTTGCGGATGATATGCAGTACTCATATCCAAACTTGTACCCAAAGCCTTCTGAAGTGACTTCCAGAAATTTGATGCGAACCGAGGGTCATGATCACAGATGATTGAGACAGGTATTCCATGCTTCGTGACTACCTCCTTTAGGTACATTCTCGCCAGTTTATCCATAGGATCCGTTTCCCTCATTGGCATAAAAATGGCAGACTTTGTAAGTCGGTCAACGATCACCCAAATAGTGTCATAACCTTGTGACGACTTAGGAAGCTTCGTGACAAAATCCATCGTGATGTTGTCCCACTTCCATTGAGGTATCTCGGGTTGTACTAACAAACCCGATGGTCTCTGATGTTCGGCCTTGACCTTAGCACAGGTCAAACACTTGCTAACATAGGTGGCGATGTTAGCTTTCATATTGGGCCACCAATATAGTTTCTTCATATCCTGGTACATCTTGTCAGAACCCGGATGAATAGAGTATTTAGATTTGTGGGACTCGTGCATGATCACAGTCCTTAAGTCGTCATAACATGGTAACCAACTCCTGCCATTTAAGCACATAGTTCTATCCGTACGTGGTTCCAACCTTTCCGTTCTAAGTTTCTCCGGATCTTTTGAATTCTCAACCAATATACCCCCAACATCATCCTTGTTGATGTTCTCCAGCTTTCGTGCTTCAGTCTGAGCTTTCAAGATTTGTTTAGGAAGATCCAAGCCAATAGTCATCACTAAGACCCGAACCCTTAATGGTTCTCGTTCCTTCCTGCTTAGAGCATCAGCAACAACATTCGCCTTTCCTAGGTGATAACAAATTTCGCAATCGTAATCACTCAACAACTCTAACCAGCGACGTTGCCTCATATTTAATTCCTTCTGATCAAGAATGTGTTGTAAACTTTTGTGATCAGTGAACACCGTGCACTTGGTTCCGTACAGATAGTGCCTCCAAATCTTTAGAGCAAACACTACTGCCCCAAGTTCTAAATCATGAGTCGTATAGTTCTTTTCATGAATTTTTAACTGGCGTGATGCATAAGAAATCACCTTTTCTCTTTGCATCAACACAGCGCCCAAACCCTTCTTTGAAGCATCACAGTATGCGATGAAATCTTCGCTTCCCTCAGGTAAGGCCATGATTGGTGCACTGCACAACTTTTGCTTATCGCCCCAATCAAACTTGACACCTTTCTGGGTTAGTTTGGTCATTGACTTGGCGATCTTTGAAAACCCTGACCTCAGATCGATCTTTGAATAAATACTCGACCCTTGCAGCTGGTCGAATAGGTCATCGATCCTTAGGAGTGGGTAGTGGTTCTTCACTGTCAGTTTGTTTAATTCCATGTAATTGATGCACATCCGGAAAGACCCATCCTTCTTTTTTACAAACAGAACCGGAGCTCCCCAGGGTGAGGAACTTGGTCTTATGAAGCCTTTGTCCGTAAGTTCCTGTAGTTGCTCTGCTAGTTCCTTCATTTCGGACGGTGCTAATCTATATGGTGCCCGTGCTACAGGTGTAGCACTAGGTACCAAATCGATTCGAAACTCCACTTGTCGAGTGGGTGGTATACCCGGCAAGTCCTCAGGAAAAACTTCAAGAAATTCTTGAACAACTGGCACATCTTCAAGTCGTTTCCCCTTTGGTTGCAGTGATATTTGCTAAGAATATGTGACATCCCTTCGTTAAATACTCTTGAGCCTTAGTACACGAGATGATGTTTAATCGGGTCCCGTGTTCATTGCTGCTTCCGTCACCTCGAACGATTAAAATTTCATCTCCAAAAGGAATACGAACGATCTTTTCTGCACAGATGATAACGGCATGGTTGTTGCTGCTTCCCAAGTCATTGGATATGCCTCTGGACCTAAAGTTCTT
>BQNB010059186.1:0-12716 GCA_026074375.1 Tanacetum coccineum | reverse complement strand
ATTTTAATTCTACTTTTATCTTTAACTTTCATTTCCTTAATGTACAATAGGGACATTGTACAAACCAAGTGGGGGATGTGAGTAGAATTATCACTTGACTAATATTTGCCTTCGATTTTCTAGTTTTATTTGAAAAATTATGCTATTTTTAAAATTTTTGACATGTTTTTCCTAATAAACTAGAAATAATATTTGTCGAGCACACTATAACCTTTTATTCCAATTGGTGAGGTTAAGCCTAATAATTCCATTTTCATCTATTATACAAAAAATCCACCAAATATATGAGTGTGCCGGTAGTATTGTAGACTTTAGAACTTGACATGTACATCTTGTTAAGACCTAATTGGTTAATTGGAATAGACAATTCAATAAGGCAACATCTTAGTAAATCACCCAAACAGCCTATGTGTGTGTGTTTATCGACTTGTCACACTGACTTGTCGACCTCCTGTGATAAACCCCTTGTTGCACTCATTTTTAGTGTAAGATACCCCTAGATCACCTTATTAAGCCAACCCTTGTTTGAACCCTTTATGTTAAATGTATCGTTTCACCATTTCGCCTTATCCAACCCTGTAGTCTATATTTTCTTTTTGTTGAAATCTCTGGCTACTTAAGTCCTTGGTTCGGGGAAATGGGTTTGGAAATTTTACGCATTTGTAGAAGACCTATCACTCTTTATCTATGAAGACCCCATGTATCATCACTTTTGATATTGTTCATCTCAAGTGAGGGGATATGTATGTTGTATGTTGTTAAAAAATAGTTGTTGTAAAGTTCTATATATTTATGTTGGTTACGTGTTATAAAACCAACAAGTTGTTCGTGATATGGAGATGGTGCAACTATAAGCCATCTGAAGGTCGAGTTAGTATAATCTGCTTCATCAATTCAAAGCGGGACTTCATTGCTACATCTGGTACTAGTCCGTCACTGCTATTATGATCATTTCCGTACTTGGATACTTGGACTCACGGATGGATGGTAGCCGGTTATGACAACCTTAGATTATTTTAGACTATTTGTTTTGTGTATTTTATTTAACACCAATTAAATGTTTATCCTATGTCTTATCATACCCTTTAAATGATTCTAGCCTTTAGCCTGCCCGAGTTAAGGACTGAGCAATCACATGTGTCTTATCCATAGATTTGGCCGAGCATGTGTGGTTTTGTCGCCTTTTTTGGATCAGTGGTATTGGAAAGAATTAATCACCTGTTTAAACATGTGTGTCACCCATGTTGCCTTTAAGAGATGTTTAGACTCAAATTCTAACTGGTGCAGATTTGTGTACTTCCCAAGCTTATGATAGAATACATGCTATGACAGTGTAGTTGAGTGATCACCTCGCAAATGAAACACTTAGACTAGTAAGAGAGTTGAGTGATTTTGATCCCCTTTTTCGTGAGGTGTTCGGCTTTGATGGTTTCTAGCATAAGTAAATTATGAATTCATTTCTTTGAGTTAAAATGGAGAAATATTTTTATGAATTATTCTAATAGGTCTACTTGAGGGCAAGTAGAAGTCAAGTGGGGGGAGGGGATAGTTGATAACATCAAACAGTTAATACTTTTTTATATTAAAATCCCTATCAAAATGCTTGTAATTATTGTATAAATGCTTGGAAATGATACTTAATCACTTTATATTTTGTTTACAGGTAAAATACAAGCATTGGAGCAAGAGACACGGGATTTGGATGTGGAACACAAGAAAATAAAGATGCACAAGGCTAGTTACGGCGTAACCATCCCGCAAGAGTTACGCCGTAACCAAGATTAAAAGAGGAATGAGTCAGCACCATAGTTACGGCGTTACCATTACGCCGTAACATACCACGTTGAAGAAGGATTACTCATCCTAGTCATAGTTACGGCGTAACAAGGATAATGGAAGTCCACATCAGCATGGTTACGGCGTAACACATACTTAACAGTTATGCCGTAAAAGTCTCGAAACTTATAAATAGAGCCCTCATTCGGCACATTCGACATCAACCCCTCCACCACAGTATCAAAGGGCGAACTAAGCTTCCAAAGGTCAAAGAATTCCACCAGAAGTCTAAGGGAGAAGTCAATTCACTTAATTTTGTAATTAATCGTTCATAAACAAACATTGTAAGACTAATGATTATTCAATCCATGATTTCTTTCATTTACTCTTATTGTATTGTTGCTATTAGCGGCTAAGCACTTCTAGTGTTGGCCTAGTTATGAATTTACTATTGTTGTGTTAAATGTTTTCTATTTAATTATTGCTTTATTGGATATACTTATAGCCTATCCTTGATCCCTGAGTTTTGGTAGTGTTGAGGGTGGTTTAGATATTGTTAGTTTTGTTATTAGGCGGACTATTTAAAAATGGTGTTAACAGGGTACTAGGGTAGGTTGGCATCTATCCCTAGTGTAGGAATTTACTAAATTATAGCCTCTATCACATTAAACACTTAAAAAGTACATGAACTATTTTAAAGGGGGTTTATAATCTATCTAGATTATAGACATGTCTTTAGGATAGTTGGGGTTTAATCACTACAACTTGGATGCCCTACCTTTGTGACTTGTAGGGGATTCAGGATCGCAAGGAGTATAGGGTAGACCTCAAATATGCCAATTCGGTTTTGTTGATATTAGAACCACTAATAAAATGATACTTAGACTTTGCACATGAAATACATATCATAACAGTAGTAATGAAATAACTAGGCTAGCACGCTTTTCTCCCTGATCACTTCTATCTCATTTACTTTTTTGTAATTTACTTTCCAGTCAAATTTCAAATCAATTCAAAACAATTTCCAAACTTGTGACACTACTCAAATTAAAACTATTTTAACTTAGCTCTTGGGACGGCCTCAGATTTACCAACTCCTGCACTACATACGACCAGGTTCTCTGCCCGTTAGTGCGTGTAGACATCGGTAGACGAGTTTTATAACTTTAAAACTTGTAAAATTATTTAAAACAAATAATACGCATGAATTCCCCTTATGCATAACGTCAATCTTATCCTTAATCATTTTCCCAACATCAAGTTCAACTAGTACTATAGCAAATCCAATTCTACCATCTCCTCTAAGACACATGTTAATAGTTATATCATCCATGATAATAGGCTTACCTAGGCTGCTTGCAAGTGCACTAATCCCTTTCAAATTCCAAGCCTCCATAGGTACATTTAACAACTTAACCCACACACATAGTTTACTAGGTTCTGCCCTCTCCCAACACATGCATACTCTTCATTTTTGCACAAACAAAGGCTTATTGTTAACCATACATGGACCATTATTGACTACTTCATCTATACCCACCTCATCATGAAACTTAAAGAAGTACACTCCTTAACCATCCATGGACCATTAGTAAACATATCCTCTAAACCATATTTGTTCCACATTCTCCTTAAGTGATACCTAGCTTAATTAAAAGAGACCTGACATCCTACAAAATAACCACATACTATGCTTTTCCACTTCTCACATCCTAGTTTAAGAACTTCTTCATTGAATACTACAAACTCATTGCCATTTTTACCCATCTCAGTAGGAATTTCAAGCAGCTTATTGTCTAGTTTATTAGCAATGAAAATATCAGCAAACTTCTTATTCCATACATCATTCCTACTTCCACTATCAGAACTTTCTCCTTTAGCAGACCTCATCTCTTTATTTAACAATTCATCATTTTCATAGTTTACATTCTTATTCAAACTAGTTTGCACATTATCTACACTTTTCAAAGCATTCTTATCACTAGATTTGACACTATCATCTACATTGTTCACATGCATTTCAACATTATCAGTCATATCAACATCAAAACACATATCAACATTAGCATTCACATCATCTACAACTTCATTAGCATGCATCTTACAACTGATATTCACATTATGTTTTTCATTTTCATTTACACTAGCATATTCATTATCATTACTATCAAAAGAAGATTGTATCTGACTATTCAGTTTAGGAAAGCTATCACCATACAAATCTCCAACAAACCCATCCCCTTTACCAGTATTCATCCCCACTATCTCATCATTCCCCCCTTTGTTACTTCCATCATCACTCATTTCAACACTAATCTTAGAACTAGTGTTCTTCTTCTAAACCCCAACAATAGAATCCATAAATCCCATCGGAGCCCTAATTACTCTTCTTGAAGATCGTATATTATTTGACATCTTATTGTATTCAAAATCTACATTTCACACTCAAAATGAAATGATAGACAATAGAATTGTGAATAAGGGCTACTAACAAGATAAAACTAATCAAATTGCCCTAAAAACCCGTAATTAGGGCAAACTAGACCCGAAATTAAAAAATCAAAATCGTAGATACGTGTAATCAGTGATTTGGAATCAAATTATCCGGTTGGAATCGTTACTTAGGGTTGAAAAGATCTAGAAATGATTGATTTTGAAGGATTTGGAAATGGTGGAAGGCGAGAAAAGTTAAAATTGCATCATTACTTCTATTGACCGCTAGTTTTTTAGGCAAAAGGTGATATGACTAATAATATGAACAAAAAGTTGCTTTTGTCCCTCACTACTCTTAGAGCACTAGGTACAGTGCATTATTGCCCGCTTTTTCAACCTATGGTGAGCGAACCACACTGGTCCTCGGCTCCTCGCGTTATTGGTGCTCATGTCGTCATCATGGCTCAAGTTATACATATTTTCCAACTCGGATAAATGCAACGCCTAAACTGCCATATTTTTTAACATGTGTTTTCCAAACATATATCTCTGGGATAGAAAATACCTATTTTTTCCAATATTTTTACCTTTTAAAACTTTATAAATACATTTTATTTCCATCGTTTCAAAACACATTTATCACTTCATCACAATGTACTCTATTACCTTAAGAAAATGTTATCGGTCATGCTATGATCATTACGATGTTTACTTTCAAGACGAGCCTAGTAAGTGTACATGAATCTCTTAAGCTTTGAGTAACCATCAAGCTGAGAGTTTGAGTCCTCGTACAAGGACACCGATACCACGTGAACGAGAGGTTTCCCAATAACGGATTTACAAATATTATTGTGGCAATGAAAACAATCCACATGAATACCCATAGATGAATTTTAGGCGAAGGTATTATATGAGTTTAAAAGTTTTTAAACAAACATTCAATGATATTACCAAGTACAATGTTAAACCTTTTCTCGAATACTTTCTTTTTTAAACAACATTCGAATTGTACGGGTCGTTTTAGTATTAGTCCTCCCATGAAATGCACATCGATCATACGCCAGTTGGCATACGACATAACACCCGGTGCATTTGACGAGTACATGCAAATTGGTGAACACTATTCACAACTTCATGTGATTGTTTACAAAACCTCACCAGATGCATATATATTTTATACTTTTAGCAGTATTTAAGAAAACTCAATTTGTTGACATCCAACATATACATGCATTGCACGAAGAAAAACATGGACTGATGGGAATACTCGGGAGCATTGATTGTATGCTTTGAGAATGAGTAAAATGACTGAAGGCATTACATGGGCAATACAAAAGGCGTGATCATAAATACCCGACTCTAATGCTTGAAAATGTTGCATCATATGATTTGTGATTTTGGCATCTATATTTTGGTGTTGTGAGGTCAAATAACGACCTCAATGTTCTATATATTGTAAACTTATTTGATGACTTTACAAGAGATATTGCTCCGTAAACTCCATTTGTAGTAAATGGAAAAACATACAAAAAAGTTACTGTTTAGCCGATGTAATTTATCCTTAATGGGCTATGTTTGTTAAACATTTTTCATTGCAAGGGATGAAAAATAATAAAGTTTGAAAAAGTTCAAGAAAATATATTGAATGAGTTTTGGAGTCGTATAAGGTCGTTGAGGAATTTTATAACAAATCTCACATGCTTATCAAATCAACACACTACGAAGAATCGTGTATTGTTGCAGCATATTACATAACACGATATTGAAAGATCAAGCATACGCAGTTAGTGAGTTTAATGTATTGTATGTTTCACCACAACCGAATTTGCAACGTACTTGGGTCAAAATATGCGACATACATCGAAGAAAAAACAAGAACTTCGGGATAAGAAAATGCATGATGACCTTTCACAATATATGGTAGAGCATCCATAGAAACTTAATCATTAAATTGTATTTTTTTTCAATATCATGATTTTTAATTTAATAAAATGAGTTGTTTTATTTCAATAGATAAAAAAATAAGGGTTAAGTCCATTAATTAAAAAAGTACTTTCTAAAATTTATACATCTAGTAAACACACTTGTTTTATTACTAATATAGCCATCGTAACTTTCTAAAATCTGCATCCACCGTCACCCCCAACTTCATCATAGAAAAAAGATAGAAAAATAAATAAATCATAAAAGTCAAACAATAAAAAATCAACCTAACTTAAAAGTCTTATCCATGTCGGTATATCACCATCTTTGACAACAAAGATTATCCATTTCTTTGACAACAATCATACGAAACAAAGATTTCCATTTCATGGGTGTTTGTTTTTGTTGCTAAACGTGGATGTGATGATGTGACAGTTGCAAACCCATATTTTGTAAAGTGTTTACACAAGGGAAATTTTGTCATTTTCATCTCAATCACCATTAACTTTTTAACCCGAAGACTATTTCAATTCCATTATTGTCGTCGCCTTTTAGTGAATCGGTGATATGGTGAGTTTAGTGGTGTTCTTTGAGTGGTGATTTTGTAATATGGATTTCGGATGAAGGTCTTTGTATCGAGGGTAATTTTCTGATGTTGTTGTTAGTTGTTGTTCTTGGGTTTCGATTGATAGGGACAGGGTTGATGGGGATATAGGGTTTAGGTTTAGATCGTGAGTTTTTTTGATGGTTTGGGGGATTTGATTTTGGTGATAAGGTTTTGTTTTGTGAGTACTTGATAGGAATCTGGGTTGTGATGGCATGACGGGTTTCCGGCAGTGATGTGGTTATGATGTTGTTTCTGGTAGCTTCGTTATTGTTGTTTTCGAAGTTGTACTCGCCGGAGTTGTATGGTTTTTGTGAATGAATCTTGTGAGCCAGAGTTTTTTTTGTTTTTTTTGTAGATCTCGTGTTCTTGATCTGGGTTACTAGTAAGAATGATGAAGATGATTTTGTAGGTACCTGGACTATAAAGTGTCCAGGTGGAAATAAATATACAATCAATATCCATGTGGAATTAAAAAAAAATATTTATCTGTTTGGAAAATCAGCAGGTCATATTTACTAGATGTGTAATAGCTAGATTGATAATAAAACAAGTGTGTTTACTAGATGTGTAAATTTTAGAAACTATGTTTCTAATTAATGGACTTAACCCAAAAAATAATTAGAAAGTTCGTAAGTGTTTTATAACTTGGATGATGAGTGAAACTAATTTTAGGTTAAATTATAAAAGAAAAACTGTCGTTTCGTCACTTTTTAATATAACACGAACTATAGATTCACCCCTGTGCTCTTAGATAATTTTCCAAGTGTGTGCAAATATATTAGATATCCGAAAATATGCAGTTAGATGATAATCATCATTAAAAATTGAAACAACAATAATGTTCTAGCGATATCTGAGTATCTAACCACTTAACATGTTATTGGTACTCGCGCGTTACGGCAGGTACCCTGTGACGATTAACCAGAGAAATAAAAAGAATTTGATCCCGGCGACGGGTACCCTGTGACGACTTTTATTGGCTAGCCGAACCGATGGTGACTCCGGTTCCCAGTTGAACCCGTTGGTCCGGTCTGGTTTTCAAAACTATATGCACCATCATTTTAGGGAGACATCATATGTACGCTTTTGTAGATATATGTTTTTAAGTGTTGTACAAGTATATGATTGTATTTTAAAGTAATGAGGTGTATTATTCATGTATTATTCATGTATTAATTATGTATTAATCTATATCTATTATACTTAAAGATTGGGCACACATATTTATTATGGAGGCTTCAAGAGGAATAACTCACGCTTTGAGAATTGTACAAAAATTCCCCTATTAAAGTGTCCGATAAACAACATCATCGTTAAATACGTGTGAAGTAAATGCAAGGGGGTATGAGCAGTTTTTAAGGTTTTAAGAATGCAAAGAATTTTCCCCTCTAATTGTGTACTCTTAGATTTCATTAATTAGGGTGTAACTCCAAAGTTTCAATCAGTTTCATCTTTATGAATTCCTTTAATAAATCCAAACACATGTCCCTTGCTTAAAGTGGGGCAACCAGAAGCTTCTCCGTTGTATCAAGGTTCATCCTGATGATGATGACATAGCACCTGTAAAAAACAATTTAGATCATCATCATCGGAGGAGAATAAGAAGATGAAATCGATGATGATCGGAGATGATGATGAGATCAAAGCTTCTCGAGAGAAACTTATGCCTAAGAAACAATTAGATCATCATCATCTTCAAAAACAATTAGATGTAAGTTATTTTATATAAAAATGTTTATAAATTTATTTTTATAAATTTTTTGATTAATTAGTTTTGTTTTTTTATTGTTACAGGCTCTGTTTCTTGGATTATGGCTAACGGAGATAACGCCTGATTTGTAAAGGAAAGATAACCATAATGACTTGCAATTAGTAATTTACAGAGTACTGTCTTTTAATCTAGTTTTTGACTAATGTTTTATTTAAATTTTTATAGATGCAGCGTTCGGGGATAAACAGAGAAGTTTTACTAATTGGGGTAGTTTACGGCTTTACAAGATGATTTTTGATGGTTAATGGGATATGGAAATAGAGATGGAGATAAGATCTTAGTGTAAGCTTGGATTTTATGCTAATTTTTGCTTCTAATGGTAGTAGTTGAAACATGTTGATATCTGTGCTTTATTTTTTTATTGACTTTAATGGAATAAGTGTTAGTTTAAGATTAACATTTGATCAACTTATCGTTTGTGTTTTGGATTCACTGGCATTATGCTTGACATTTTCCAAGTGTGATTGGATTGAGAGCAATGTTGTATGATAGGATTTTGTTCCTTCCTAAAATACACGTGATGTGTCGTCGTGTAGGTTGTTATCTTAAGTTATCAAGTTTTACATTTATATTTTGTCGACTTTACCTAAAACAACACTTTAACGGGTAGTGTACCAGATCAGATGTAGTTTCGTTGGTAAGTAGGGTGTCGATCACTAAGATCGAGAGTGTTAATCTATAGTTCTATTAATATTTTGGTTAACTAAGCTAAGTTAAGTTAAACTATGTTAATTCTAATCTATGTTAAACCTATGCTAAACCTATGTTAATCCTACTTCTAACGGATAAGGGGGGTTTTTAGTCTGAGAGACTAGCACAGGTTTGGTGGTAACTTAGATCAATTTAAAGCACAATAACACATGCAAGCAGATAATTAAAAGATAGAAGAGCAGTCTAGCTAAATATAAGAAAACTGTATTAACCATGATTAATACAATTAAAATGTTGGTTTGTTTATTTAGTGCAATGAATGCTTATCTCGAGACGGCATATCATTCCAAGATTTAGGCAGTACTTCTTCCTAAAACCTAGACACGTAGAATTCTGTCACAATTAAACGCATTCGCATAAAGCATCCTATTTGCTGGTTATAATCTATCTTAAGAGAATAATAATGGTGATCTTGTTAAACCCTAGCTCATGGAGAGTTTACCCACTAACTGCTTAATGGCATTTTATATTTTAGTAGTCCATTGTCCAAGTCTTTACCAAAGGAATCAGTACGTTATTTGTTGATCCTAGGTCACCTGCTAGTCTAACTTGTTCACATAAACCAATGGTAAAGATAGGGCATTAATTATGATCCTATTGTTCTAGATATATAAATCACTATATGGAGAGCCATCCTGGCATCGAGCTAACTGGGTCAGTATCACTAGATCCAGTTGAATGACAGGTTGCATACGAAAGCACGTAAACAAGTATGAATTGATAAACATAAACAAGCAATCAACGATAAATTAAGCATTTGATATAAACAAACCAAAAATTCAAATCTTCATAATCATGGCTAATACCCAAGGGTATTAGCCCTTAATCATTGTAAAATATAAGAAAACCATACAATCCTATCTCATGTATCCTACGGTTGATAAAAAAATAAAAATGAACTGTACTGAAAACCAATACGTCATATCCAAAAACCTGGATACGCCGTATTGAGAAACCTGTAAAAAGTATTAATACGAGTCATATTTTCCAGATACACCGTATCATTTGCATGAATACGCCGTATCCTAAATCTGACAATAATGTTTTAAATACATAAGAAATAAAGGACTGATGACGTCCAGACATTCAATACGTCGTATGGTATGGAGCGGATACACCGTATTGATGTCTGGGAAGACATACTCGATAAAATAAATAAATAACATCCCGAGTTGTCTCCCAAGAAGCACTTTTCTTTTCAGCGAAGTCTTTAAGTTAGACTTTTCTTCAGCTTCCTTATTCCTTGGTGCGTGTCACGGTCCACCCTTCGTCCTTTTTTTGGAAAATCTCTTGGTAGATGTGAGACACAATATATTCATTTCTCGTCCAAGCGTTGCATTCGCATGTGTTTATAGCAATGTATTCTTCGTTAGGTCCTAATGAATACTTTATAACTTCAAAGTTTTTGGCTCTGCACACCCTTTCGTTGAGCTGCTCATCCTTTATATTGTCAGAGTGGGGTGCGTCGTTTAGAGTAATATTGTTCACCTTGCTAATGTTGCCTTCACGGTACTTTTGGTTGCATTTATTCCATTTCTAAATTTTATAACTGTTATCTTTTTCTTGAGCATCCAAATAATGTTTAAAAAATGAGTTAGTAGCGGTGTTAGAGGGTTTCCATAATCAGACTCCTCCCATTCTTCATCGCTTGATACGATGTCATCCATCGGTTCTTCATTCCAATTTCCTTTCACCCAAGAATACAATAATGCTTTTTTAGTCCCTTCATCTACTCTCCTATGGTCTTTGAATTTTGAATTCACTCGAGTTATGAATTCAAAGTGATCATGCCCGTTGTTATCATCGTCGCTTACGACTTCATCTTTCCCATTGCGGGATTAGGGATAGAATTTACAGAAAATTTTCTCAACTATTTCTTCCCAAGCGGTGATTTTGCCATCCCCCTCATTTATCCACCATTGTCTTGCGTCACCAACAAGTGAGAGAGGGAAAACCATCATGCGTAGATGATAGGTGTCCACATTAGGAGTTTTAATCAAATTAAGCATTTCAAGAACTTTAGCAGTATGGTTGACTACGTCTTCATCATTCGTACCGCGGTATGCATTACTACGCAACTCCATCAAGAATTCCTCGTTGAGTTTAATATTCACATCATTGTCAATCTTTGGTAAAGCAAGACCTGATTTAGCTTGAGCTTTTTCCATGCATTCCTTTAAAATTAGTTATGTCATAACTCCCGTCATATCCTCTTCAATCAAAACTCTGTGATTAGCACGACCTGTAACAAAGGTAAAAATTTCAGAAGGATTTGCTCGGAAGAAGGATAACTGATGATGTGTTATTTTATACACTTTTTCGGGGTCATTTAACCCCCCAAATCATGCATTTATGCCCAGAATAGGTACTTAATCGTTCTTTTTCAGGTATTTAGCACTTGGAAGGTATTTGGAGGAAATATACGTGACTTGGGCTTATTTGGAGAAGAAACGGACAAGACTACGGACCTACACCAAAATCTCTTGAAGATTATGCTTACAGGGCGTGGAGACGGCGTCGCAAGCATAAAGTGACTCCGTCATGATTTACAAAGCGACGGCGTTAGTACATTGGTGACGTTGTCAGAACATGGACGACCTAAAGGAACTCTAGAAGATTTGGTATCACGAGATTAAGAATACCATTTAACGCGCGCGTGAAGTACCAGATATTGTTTTGATCAGAACTCCTTAATAAGAACTCGGATATCGATGATTCAATAGCCCACGTGTTCAGAAAATTAAGGCTGGAAGAAGCATGGAAAACCATCAAGGATTTAGCCCAATACGAAGAAGAAGAGTGAAAGGAACCAGAAAGTCCCGACTACATAGATGCCACTTTAGAACAGGAGTTAGAAACTATGGAGTGTCGAGTAGAATCTTTAATGAGGAATGAAGTGCTATTGGAGTATGAGGTAGGATTCATGTTTCCCAAAAGGCTTTATTAGGAGGAATTAGAGGCACGAATACTAAAATTAATTGATGATCAAGAGGATCAAATTAGGCAATTAGAGAAAGATATGAGAAAAATAAAAGACACATTTATGTGTCTTGCGGATAGTTTAATAGTAACCCTGAATGTCAAAATAGAAACACAACGAGCTCAATCTATAAAAATAGAAAAGATCACTAGATTTCCTACTCCCACCCCTACCGTAACCCCTGAAACACTCAAGCCTACCATGGTGCATAGGGCCTCAATGATATTTAAGATTAAACCCACTAACTATAGAACCCCTCACCAATACCTAAATTCCAACCTCAAAATGCCATTACTTCATTCATTTGAGAAAAATAAGTTTGAGTACGAAGATGAAGATGCAGTCAAGATAAAGATGATGGGAACTGGAATGGATAAAGAATCGTTGGAGCATAATCTTTATGAGAATGGCATAGGCTTAATTCTTGTCATAAGTTTTCTCTAACTTCAAATTCACCCATCAAAGTAAAGGATTCGGGTAACTATAAGATGAAGGTAGTAAAACCCTTGACCATT
>BQNB010059185.1:0-37435 GCA_026074375.1 Tanacetum coccineum | reverse complement strand
ATGACCCGGCCCCAAACCCGACCCGAACCGGCCCAAAACCCGACCTGACCCGGACCATAACCGCCGTTGACCGGTGGTTAACCGCCATTGACCACCGTTGACCGGCGGTTCGGTGTGGTTGATCGGTGGTCCGGCGGTGGTTCAAAGTGGTTGACCACCGTTGACCGGTGGTCCAGTGTTGGTTTACCACCGTTGACCGGTGGTCCGGTGTTGGTTTACCACCGTTGACCGGAGGTTGACCACCGTTGACTGGCGGTTGACCTCCGTTGACCATCGTTGACCGGCGGTTGACCGGCCACGTCAACGATGATGTGGACGCCACGTCATGGCAGCTGGCCAATCAGAGGCCGCCACGTGGCGGCGGCGCTGACAGTAAATGATTGCAGGTACAAGGTTCAGGTACGAGGTTGACTGGTGGCTAGCCAATAAGAGAGTGACACGTGGCGGCAGCTTGGAAGCTAATGATTGAGTACGAGGTACGAGGGCATTTATGTCCAATCATTAGCAATCATTGGCTGCTAATGATTGGCGTGAAAAACAAGCTGAAATGAGTGGCTATAAATTGCTGTTATGTGCTAGAATTGGGGCGAAGAGACTAAAATACCCTCCATACTTGGGCTATAAATAAAGAAGCACAGCAGACGCATGGGGATATCTTTCGTTTGTTTTCTTTATTATTCACATAGTAGAGTAGTATAATTTTAGGAGTAGGAGTCGTATAGATTAGCTTTTTAGTCTAGCTTATTGTAAAATCTTTTTAGCTTATTCTCAACTTATTTTAATGGCTTATTATAGTTTAATAAAGATGCTTTTTGGTAAAGGTTGGTGTTATTTTTAGCTTATTTTTTTATGCTTATTTTCTCATCTCTTCTCTTCTTTCTTTTTAGCTTATTTCCAAATAAGCTTTTGCTTATGGCTTATTTTTGGATCTGATCTCTTAAGCTTATATTCTAATAAGCTTCTTTAATAGCTTATTTAGACTAGCTTATTTTATATTGTTTTCGATTTAGAGCTTTTCGAGTGAGCTTATTTTAGCTTATTTTTGATTGCTTATTTTTCTAGCTTATTCTTTTTAGATCTAATCCTTAAATATACCCGTCTCTTGTTCACTTGATTAAACACCTTAGTTTCGGGTGGATTAGATCTAAAAATAATAGATCTTGTCTTTTTAGCTTATTTTATAGCATAAAGTTTGTTGCTTTTTAATTTTAGCTTATATTTCTTAGATTTAAATCCTTAGTTATACCCGATCCGAGTTCCCTTGATTGAACACCTTAGTTTCGGGTGGATTTAGATCTAAAGTTTTGATTTTATTAGCTTATTTAGTAGCTTATTAATATATCTTGTTTATCATAACTTTGGTTGTTTTAATGTTGATGAAATCGATCCAACACTTAGGCGTAGAGCTTATGGGTCTTATAAGCTTATTTTGCTATTAAAGTTTAAAGCTTTTTTAGTTTTTAAGGCTATTTAGTATATAAAGTTTGTATAATTAGTAAGTAAAAGCTTTATAGTGATAAACGTCATTTGTTTTATTAAGTATGTAAGATCGGGTGGTTTTGTATCATTTCGGTTCTTCATTCGGTTACCCTTTATCTCTTTTTAATACTAAAGTAGTTTAGAATTAATTAGCTTAAAAACGGTTTTATGATTTTGATCTTATATTGTTGCTTATTTATTTGTTATGATTAGAGTGATTTAGTTCATTAGTGTTTGCTAAGTGATTAGTGATATGGAATTTAAGTTTGTGTTTAAAAAGGGTTTTAAAAATTAATATCCCATTAAATTTTCCAATTTAAAATACCGTCTTTATTTTTAATGCAATTTCAATACTGTCATTTATTTATTTTAAAAAGCATTTTTACTTCACTATCATTTAATTTCTAAAAATTATGTATTCGAAGGATTTTAATTCGTTAAACCTAAACCCGCACTTAATGAACACATTACGTCACTTAGCAAGCAATATCTTTCTTCATATAAATATTTAAACAATTTTAGTATAATACTTGTAGTTTTAATCTTAAAATTAAAATTTAGTTTAAAAATAGTTTTAAATCCAAAAGTTTAGTTTCCTTTTATATGCTTTCCCATTTAGTAGATTAAGAAAACCAAAAAGCCCAAAAACTTTATGCATTCAAGCGCGATTCCAACTTGAACGTAGATTTCCATTCACTTCTCGCCGAGAAACGACCGGGAGGGTTTTTGGGGAAATAAAAAATTTTTTTTTGCTTTGGTTAAGAAGCGATTTTTTTAGAACCCGACGGAAAATACTTTACTATACTATTATTTGCCAATCCTTATTATTACGTTTATTTATATATATTCTATATATTTTATAAGTGTAGTTTCGGAAACTTGATCAATACTTTTATATCTTATTGCAAATGGAAAAAATAGTCAATAATTTTGAAAAATCATAAACTTTTTACTAATTTTCCATTAACAATTAGATATAAAAAAATTGTTAATAATAATATCTAATACCGTATCATTATATGATGTTTAAAAATGTTTAATTATAAGTTGTAAGTGATATATAGCACACTATGTCATATCATATGACTTATATATATTTAATAATAAGCTAAAATCATACTTTTATTACAAGTCTTTTAAGTAAAAATTTACATAGAATAAAAAAACGTTTGTAAATATTACTATTGTTATCTCTATATTAATTTTTAAGAATATTTGGTTACAATTTCTAAATGATATAAATCAAATTATCTCAGGTGATGTGATTTTATATTTACTAATCAGTAAAAATCATACTTTCTACTAGTTTTTCCAGTAGCAATTAAATATAATTGCTACTAGTAACTTTTTTATTCTTTGGCATGGTCTACTTTATGACCATGCAAAGGCTAGTGATTACTTTGCATCATAACCCGTGCTTCCTTTATTCCATAAGTGTACGTGTCAGTGCGCTTATATGTAAAAATAAGAGAAATCTTATTTGCATTGGTGTTTGTTTTTCAAAATAAAACATTGCTTCATAAGAAAATGCTTTTCAAAGACATTTGACCACTCAAACAACGACTACAGCTCTTTAAATAGAAAATGGGTCATTGTTTAAGGGGGAGAAAATGTCAAATATATTCTTGATAATAAAAATGTGATCAAAAGAAAAAGGTTTTTAAACTATAATGGAATATCATTTCTTTAAGGGAAATTCAATTAATTTTTTACTTATGAGTGACGTATATGTTATGTGTTTATGCCTCTAGGGAGTAAATGTGCAAATATATGTTTTTAGGTATGCTAGTTAAAATCAGTATGGACTATTTATGCCAATTGTTAAACTTTTATTGCCTAGTAAAACTTATAATTGGAAAATGAAATGATAATGAATCTTTAAGGGGTGAATGTGTCAAAAACATAAATTTCTTAATATCACCACCCACCCCCTCTCGTCTCACACACACACATACACACACGCACACTCTACATTTTCTTTTCCCTCCCATCTTCAAATGCTCAATCGCCATCTCTATTCCATCATTTCAAGTTGATTTCACACCTAAGGTATAACTACAAACTCGTTCTACACCTCCTAAACAACTAATACCTCGAAGTAATTGGGATTTCATTCAGTTTTGAGCACGAAAACCCTAATCATGTAATAAGGGTATCAAAACAAAAATGCCATAATCTACAAATTGGTTAAGGGTTTTGATTGCTTTGGGATGTACAACATTCGTTTAATACAGTTTTATGTTTAGTTAACTCATGAATGAGATATGGCCGATTGTATGTAAAAAATTTAGGATTTTACGATATATTGTAAAAAGTTTATGGGTTCTGTGCTTAGATGCTTGTATTCTTATTCTTGAATGTGATTGATCCATTAAATCTTACACTGTATTATATTTCGCGAATGATGTTCTAAAGTGTTTATATGTGTTTCGTTTTTTAAAGTTCTTGTTATTTTAGTGTATTAAGGTTTGTTAACATGAACCCTAAATGATTGTTCTTATAATAAGGAGGCCAAATTAACAAGTCTGAATGATTAAAAACATCATGCTTGTGAAAATTTCATACGAACCGAACAACTAGTGTTGGTTAAGGAACCAAACAACTAGTGTTGGTTATGGAACTGAACAACTTAGTTTGTTAAAGGACCAAACAACCTAATTGTCCTAATGAACGAACAAACCCCATTGACTTAGGGAAACTGACAACCTAATTGACTTAAGGAATCGAACAACCAAGTGTCTTTGTAACTGACAACTTGTTCTTGTTGGGAATTATATTTTGAGTTGATTAGACAAAACAATGAATGAAATGGAAACAAGAGGGACTTAAATGACAATTAAAGAATTCTACAAGCTGGTGGAGTACATAAAGATTCTTGAAGATAATTTTATTTGTTTGAAAGATTTACTTGTTTTCTTTATACTTATCCCTTGTAAACCTAATATCTCTAGTATATAAAGAGATATAGGTCATATAGTTTTCTATGTGTCAAGATGTAAACACCAGAAAAGTGTGTGTGTGTCTAGGTGTCAAGTCCTATAAATGAACGCCTAGGGTTTGTTTGTTTTAGCCTCATGAATCTTTGATTCCTGTTATTAGTTAGAGTAACCATTCTAGAATTGATCATCTAGAAATGGGGCTATGAAGAACGTTTGGTTATTAATGAAGAACATCTTGTTGAATATCTTTGTTCTTATTTCGCTTTGTTTTTATAACTTATGAACATTGATATTATCCTTGATAAAGGTATAAACAACCTGAGCTTAAATGGTCTAACAATCTTTAGGTTTTCACAATTGGTATCAGAGCCTCATGGCTCTCGATCTAGGATGTTACAAGGTTGTTTTAAAGTCGTGTTCATGAGGAAAGAAGTTCGAGCTCCTAGTTATAAGTTTAATGATCGAATCTGGTAAATTAGGATTTTGCGACACTTTAAAAAATGGTTGTGTCTTTATACTTAAAAAAAACCTTAATTCTTAATTAACAAGGTTTAATGTGTTGTTCAAGGGGAATCAAGGTAGCATTGTACAAAAAACGTCAACAACAAATTCTTTAAGCTTGCAACAAAGAAAAGAATAAGAAAGCCATGATCTGATGATAAACAAATAGAAAAACAAACTCAGGATTTCTAAAAACCCTAAATCGATGTCTAAAAACCTTTTGACGATTATGCAATGAAAAGTACAGGCAGCCTCATAATCGTGGTATGTGAATCTTCCTTGTACTGCTATTAGGTTTTCTGGTGATATATGCATTCATTCTGTGAAGATATATGGAATAAAGATGGATATTCGTTGATGATGCTGCTGGTTGATTATTTATACCTGATGTTATGGTGATGATGCTGATGTCATGAACACAACCTATGTAATATCTATAGAAAAAGGTAATCGTTGAATTGTGTTAGGGTTTTGTGTTAACAAACCCAAACCTAAAAAACAAAAAAGAAGAACAGATCGTTTATTTACTGTTGGATCCATTTGTGATAGAGATGTTGTTCTGGTGTTTAAATGTTAACAGCAGTATGAACGCATCAAATTAAATGGTTAGTGATTTAAGGGAAAAGATAAGTTGTCAAATAAAGGCTGTGTGAATCATGGGAATTATGGAAGCATTTAAATGATACGACGCAAGTAGTGAATGCAATCTTTTGATATAAAATTTCTAAAGTTTACTTTATATGTATAGCTTTGGACATGGTTTTGATGCTGCCAAATGATTTTGATTAATATTGCTCATACATATGATAGTACTGCTGCGTTGTTGAGTTAGTACTGCTCATTGATAGTTTGTACTACGTAAGAATTATGACATTTGCAACAATCAGTAACAAAACAAGTGTCGCTACTACAGTTTTGGGAGGAAAGGATTATGTAGTATTGTGACCGTTTAGTGACAGCTTGACTTGACAAAAAAGTGGTGCTAATTGGTTTGGATTGTTAATACTGCTAGCATACTCAATTAGTAACGCTGGGTTTTAATGGTTTTGGTGCATCCTAGCTTTGTCCGATGTTGGACAACAGACACATTTTTGGATCTCGGATGCTTTGTTTAATGGGAAGCACCACGGATTAATTTTGGTTTTTCGAGTTACACACACAGGTCAGAAGTATTTTGGTGATTGTTTTAAATGTTCTTAAAAGGTTTATAAAGGCTCGTTATTATTTGCTATAATTGGTTATGAAGAAGGTTAATTATCATCTATTTGACGATGAAGTGGAATTATTTGGTTTGTGTTTTATCATATCTTAAAGTGTGTGTTACACTTTAAAGATAACTTGTTCATGTGTTCATCGTGGTGAGGAAAAGACTTGACAAGCTAGACAAAGGTGTGTGATCTAATCTTATGTATCTCAAAACCAAATTTTCTACTTTGTTAGTGTCCCCATAGAAGATGAGATATTACGTTCGAAAGTCACCATATATAGTACAATAAATAAGACACCAAGTTTAGTTGTTCTACTTAAGCATCAAGTTGGAATACCTTATTTTGTTCATCAGTAATCATTACATAGAGCCTATAGAATTGAAGATTCAACAAATGGTTAACATATATGTTTCAAGGGAAGCTTAAATGTTAAAAAATAATTAAACCAAATATAGTATGCTACATTAAGGAGAAGTTTTTACTACTACTGCCTTTGTTACTATCGCTAGGTAAGTTACTACTGCTTCAAGTCATTTTTTCTTAAGTGCTTAATGGAGGCAATTTGGGTCATTGGAATACTTAAATTAGAAGTGTAATATTGGTTCGTAGTTGTGAAGATCAAAGTTGCATACTTTAGTCTCCTATTTGATATTGACAAAAACGGGAAGAAGATTTGATGATTTACAACTTGTAGATCCTTGGTAGCTTAAGGGGAAGTTTTCATTCGTATATTACAACTAGGGGAAGTTCGTGCTTATTTGGTTTTGTCATTATCTACTAGGGGAAGATTGTTGGGAATTATATTTTGAGTTGATAACACAAAACAATGAATGAAAAGGAAAAAGAGGGACAAAAATGACAATTCAAGAATTCTACAAGTTGGTGGAGTACATGAAGATTCTTGAAGATAATTATATCTGTTAGAAAGATTTACTTGTTTTCTTTATACTTATCCCTTATAAACCTAATATATCTAGTATATAAAGATATATAGGTCATATAGTTTTCTGTGTGTCAAGATGTAAACACCAGAAAAGTGTGTGTGTGTCTAGGCGTCAAGTCCTCTAAATAGACGCCTAGGGTTTGTTTGTTTTAGCCTCAAGAATCTATGATTCTTATTATTAGTTAGAGTAACCATTCAAGAATTGATCATCTAGAATTGGGGCTATGAAGAACATTTGTTATTAATGAAGAACACCTGTTGATTACATCTATTGTTCTTATACACTTGTTTTATAAACTTATGAACATTGATATTATCCTAGATAAAGGTCTAAACAACCTGAGCTTAAACGATCTAACGATCTTTAGGTTTTCACAGTTCTCATTAAGGAACCGAACAAATAGATTTTATAAAGGAACCGAACAACTTGTTCTTATTAAGGAACCGAGCAACCAGATTTCTAAAGGAACCAAACAACTTGTCTCATTAAGTAACCGAACAACTAGAATGTTTTAAGGAACCGAACAACTTGATTTTTTAAGAAACCAGACAACTTGATTCATTAAGGAACCGAACAACTAGTTTTTATTTTAGAAAATGGTTTATCTTTTAAGACCCAAAACACTTAAGATCACATTTCCAATTTAAATGGCAATTTAAAATCTTAATTAGGGAGTTAATTAAAATTGGTTAATTATACACTCTAAACAAGTTAATTTGGCTTAAGTTGTCATTTAATTAGATAGATCTTAAAAGGTGCTAAAGTCTTAGAGTGCCTAATCCTTAAGAAATTTTTACATCATGAAACAGCTTTATGTGCTCACTTAAAAGGTCTCTATAGTGTATTGTATGAAATTAGTTGTACATAAACTATATTGATCCTATCTTAGCAGAATCATGGATACCACACAAGCTCAGCAAAAGGCGTTAGATGATGCTCTAGTCCGCTCTGATAACCGCTTAACATTAGGAATTGCAATCTTCGACTAAGCTCCACACTCAAATCCAAGGAACCTACTCTTCAAGTGGTATTGGATGCTCTCAAACTCACTCCCTTCTTCAAAGCAGTTAAGATTACTGCTGATGTACCAGAAATCTACATGCAAGAGTTCTGGGCCACAAACTACATCCATCATTCTTCACTTCGATTCAAGATGAACGGCAAAAGTCATTCTATGACTTTGAAAACTTTAGAGACATGCTCTAGATTTTCCCTAAACTCCCAGGCCAGAAATTTGAAGATCCTTCATTTGAAGAGGAAATTCTCTCGTTTATTAGAGATCTTGGCCACACTAGAGAGATAAAGGTCTTAACTGATGTCAATGTTAATCACATGCATCAACCATGGATATCATTTGCTGCAATCATCAATAAGTGTCTAAGTGGAAAAACTACTGCATTGGAAAGTCTTTGCTTGTCACGTGCTCAAATCCTTTGGGGGCATGTATCATAACAAGCATGTTGATTATGTCTACCTACTTTGGGAAGACTTGGTGTATCAAGTGAAGAACAAAAACTTAAAGAAGAACAATGACATGCATTATCTACGTTTCACCAAAGTCATTGTAGACTACTTCATGACAAAAGATCTGTCAAATCCAATGAGAAACAAGATGTTTTGTCACACTGCCAGGGATGACTCCATGTTCACCATAATAAGAGTTATCTCTAAACATCAAGACACACACAAAAACAAATATAATGGTTGCACTCTCCCTCGGCATTTAAAAAACCAAGACATGATTGAGTCAGAAGCCTACAAGACTTACTACGCGTATGCCACTGGGGAGAAAACCCCAAAACCTAAGTACGTGAAGAAGAAAGTTGATTCTGATACAACTCCTAAGAAGATGATCAGATAATGCATCTCTATCTAATGTTTAAAGGATGTTTAAGTACCAGTTGTAAGTGATATAGGGCAAGCTATGTCACATCATGTGATTTTATATAAAATAAAATGTAATAATTATACTTTTTACTGGTTTTCCAGCAGCAATAAAATATAAAAAAATTATCAATAATTAATATCATATATTGTATCTCTAGCTGGATGCAAATAATAATTTTAATTACAAGTTCTAAATGTAAATGATGCAAACCATTTCAACGTCCATGAGAATTTTTTTATTAATAATTATTGAAAATCATACTTAATTTACAATTTTTACATAGCAATTAGATAAAAAAAAAATTGTTATAAGAATAAATATCTAATACCGTATCTTTATATGATGTTTAAGGATGTTTAATTATAAGTTTTAAGTGATATATAACACACTATGTCACATCATATGACTTATATATATTTAATAATAAGTTAAAATCATACTTTTTTACATGTCTTTTATGTATAATTTATATATAAAAATATAACATTAGTAAATATCAGATATTGTATCTCAATATAATGTTTTAAAGAATATTTGGGTTTACAGAGTACTAAATGATATAAATCAAATTTATCTCAGGTCATGCGATTTTATATTTACTAATAAGTAAAAATCATACTTTCTACTAGTTTTTCCAGTAGCTATTAAAAATATAAAAAAGTTACTAGTAGTTAACATAAGATAATGTATATTTCTTAAATGTGTTAACAATGTTTATTTATTAGTTTCTACGTGATATAGAACAAACTATGTCACATCATGTGACTTTTATTCCTAATAATTAGTGAAAATCATACTTTTTACTTGTTTTTCAGAAGAAATTAATATAAAAAAATTATAGTAATTAATATTATATTGTATTTATCAAATATTTTTTGGATATTTAAATATAGGTTGTAAGGGATATAGAGCAAAGTAATATAGCTCATGTGAATTTTATATTTAATAATAAGTGAAAATCATACCTTTCACTGGTTTTCTAGTAGCAATTAAACATAAAAAGTTATCAGTAATTAATATCAGATATTGCATCTCTATCTAATGTTTAAAGGATCTTTAAGTACAAGTTGTAAGTGATATAGGGCAAGCTATGTCACATCATGTGACTTTTATATAAAATAATATGTAATAATTATACTTTTTACTGGTTTTCAAGCAGCAATAAAATATAAAAAAATATCAATAATTAATATCATATATTGTATCTCTATCTAATGCTGTAAGAATTTTTAATTACAAGTTCTAAATGTTATAGAGCAAAACAAATTCACTCACTTGAATTATTTTAATAATTATATATTGAAAATTATACTTTTTATACTATTTTTCCATACAATTAGATATAAAAAATTGTAAGAATAAATAATCTGATACCATAACTTTATATGATGTTTAAGGATGTTTAATTATAAGTTGTAAGTGATATATAGCACACTATGTCACTTCATATGACTTATATAGATTTAATAATAAGTTAAAATTGAATTTAATACTTGTCTTTTAAGTATAAATTAATAAAAACAAAAATAACATTAGTAATACGATAATTTGTCTTCTCTATATAATGTTGTAATAATATTTGGTTACAAGTTCGAAATGATATAAATCAAATTATCTTAGGTCATGCGATTTTATATTTACTAATAATTGAAAATCAAACATTCTACTAGTTTTTCCAGTAGCAATTAAATATAAAAAAGTTACTAGGAGTTAACATCATGTGACTTTTATACCTAATAATTAGTGAAAATCATAATTTTTACTGTTTTTTAGTAGAAATTAAATATAATAAAATTATAGGTAATTAATATTAGATATTGTATCTTTATCAGATATTTTTGGATATTTAAATATAGGTTGTAAGTGATATAGAGCAAAGTAATATAGCTCATGTGACTTTTATAGTAGCAATTAAACATAAAAAATTATCAGCAATTAATATCAGATATTGCATCTCTATCTAATGTTTAAAGGGTAAGAATTAATAATTATACTTTTTACTGGTTTTCCAGCAATAATAAAATATATAAAATTATCAATAATTAATATCATATATTGTATCTCTATCTGATGCTGTAAGAATTTTTAATTACAAGTTCTAAATGTTATTAGAGAAAAAAATATTTCACGTAAAGGAGAAATTATATTATTTAATATTTATTTGCCAAATCATACTTTTTAGTATTTTATTCATTAGCAGTAAGATAAAAAAAGTTTTGGTAATAATAAAATCTGATACCGTAAATCTTTATATGATGTTAAAGGATGTTTAATTAAATAAAGGTCTAAAGTGAATATAGCCACTCAATGTCACAAAAATATTTCGTAATATATATTTAATAATAGTTAAAATCATGAATTTTTAGTTGTCTTTAAGTAAAATTTAAATATAAAATATAACATTGTAAATATGTGAGATATTGTATCTCTATATAGAAGTTTTTATAATATAGGGTTACAAGTTGTAAATGAATAAAATCAGATTATCTCAAGGTCATGCGATTTTTATATTTACTAATAATTGAAAATCATACTTTCTACTAGTTTTTCTCAGTAGCAATTAAACATAAAAGCAATTAATATAAAAAAGTTTACTACTATGTTAAACAAAAATCATGTATATCTCTTAAAATGCCTATCAATGTTTATTTATTAGTTCTAAGTGATATATAGCAAATTATGTCACATCGTGTGACTTTTATACCTAATATTTAGTGAAAATCATAATTTTTACTGGTTTTCAGTAGAAATTAAATATAATAAAATTATAGGTAATTAATATTAGATATTGTATCTTTATTAGAAATTTTTTGGATATTTAAATTTAGGTTGTAAGTGATATAGAGCAAAGTAATATAACTCATGTGACTTTCATATATAATAATAAGCGAAAATAATACCTTTCACTAGTTTTCTAGTCGCAAATAAACATCAAAAATTATCATATTAATATCAGACATTTTGCATCCTATCAAATTTTAAAGGAGTCTTTATAAGTTACCCAGTTGTAAGTGATATAGGGCAAGCAATTTTCACATCTTATACTTTTATGTTAAAAATATGTAATAATTATACTTTTTACTGGTTTTCCAGCAGCAATAAAATATAAAAAATTATCAATAATTAATATTATATATTGTATCTCTGTCTGATGCTGTAAGAATTTTTAATTACAAGTTCTAAATGTTATAGAGCAAACTATTCCACGTCATGTGAATTTTTTATTTAAAAATTATTGAAAATCATACTTTTTTACTATTTTTTCCATTAGCAATTAGATAAAAAAAATTGTTAATAATAAATAAGCTGATATCAGAATCTTTATATGATGTTAAAGGATGTTTTTAATAATAAGTTTTAAGTGATATATAGCAAAACTATGTCACATTATATGACTAATATAATTTAATCATTAAGTTAAAACCTAATTTTTTTACCTTGTTTATAAGTAATTTAAAAGTAAAAAACAAACCTTAGTATATAAGAATATTGTTATCTCTATATAATTTTATAATATTTGGTACAAGTCTAAATGGATATTAATATTATAAATTATCTCAGGTCATGCGATTTTATATTTACTAATAATTGAAAATTAAAACTTCTACTTAGTTTTTTTCCAGTAGCAATAAATATAAAAAAGCCATTAAATCATAAAAAATCATCAGTAGTTTAACATAAATAATTATATCTATTAAATATTTAAAAATGTTTATTTATTAGTTCTAAGTGATATAGAGCAAACTATGTCACATCATGTGACTTTTATACCTAATAATTAGTCATCCCATGGCTAGGACTTATTCCTAGTTTAAGAGTTTGTTGATTTTGAGCCGGTAGATGACATCCTAAAGATCCTCCTGATCCGTTTGGTGACGAGCTTGGGTTTTCTCAATGTTTTGTTCAAGATCGGAAATTCTGTAGTGAGCAAAGGCGATCTTATCCTTTTGCCTTAACCGTTTCTTTTGAAGTTTGATAGTACGGATTTCCTTAAGTTCGGTCTTCAGTTCGTTACCATTAATACATCCTTCTTCCATTTTCTCAATGCGGTGAAAAGAGAGTTCTTCTAAGTAATTCAAAATATCTTTGATTTGTTCCTCATGATGCTTCAGATACATCTTATCTGAACAATTTTCTATTTCAAATACCTGAGGAGGGGTAGGAGTATAAACTAAGGAAGATAGTGATACCAAATTACAAGTTTGATTCCGAGATGAATTAGATAACGTAGTTAAGGAAGAATATGGAGAATGGATTTGCTTCCTAGGTAGTAATAGTTCTTCAGGAATAAAGAAATATCGAGGATTAAATAGTAATGATGGTGGTAATACCAGAGATGGAGTTAAAATAGCTGTGGAGTAATAGGATCTGGTGATGAAATAGGGAATTTTTGAGCATAAAATGCTTGTACGTCCTTCAAACAAGGATTATTGTAGAAAGGTGAGAATACTGATGGGATCATATTATCTGCAGAGTTTTCCGAAGAGTTAAAAGATCTGCTTTCCGATGAAGCTGGGAAATAATCCGATGAGACTGAAGTATAATTAAGAATATTCATAGAGGAAAAACATCCTTAATATCAGAAGTAAAGTGGTTGGGAAAAGACATCGTTCTATTAACAACCTAGTTTGTAAATAACATAAGTTATTTTTGTAATAGTATAATAGATATGTATATTTACATACTTGTTCCGAAATGTAGTGGCACGGAGGACTTTGATGGCAGAAAAATGAAATGTGGTTATAGTTAACGTTTTTTACCTTGTTCTCTATAACCATGGCGCTGATACCAATCTGTAACACCCCCATTTTTACAATATAGCAGCGGAAGCTAATCTGGGGTATTACTTCATGGATACAACAATCATAATCATAGAAAACGACCCAAAAGAGACGTTTGTTCAAAAGATACGTTATCATTCATTTCAATAAGAGTTTTTACAAAGGCAGGTCCCAAAATCTAGTTACATCAACACAAAGGTTGAGTGAAATTTATAGGTTTGAAATGTAATAATTGAATACAAGTTATCATAATGGAAATATTGGCATTACTGGGATAATTATCATGGAGAACATTTAATATCATAGAGAACAATATTATTATGTTAAAACAGTTGAATATTATATGGTTGAATGCAAGTCACTATAATGGTAATAATTGCAACGAATACAATTATCATGGAAAATCAGGGTAACATTATTACCTAAGCTTATGACATCAATACATTAACAGGGAAATCACTGTAGTGATATTGGTTAGGGACAGATGTCCCTGTGGAAAAGGTAACTTGCCAAGGTTACCTATTAGGACAAATATAGTGCGTTTGGCTACCCCAAGCATGGGTATACCAACGGGAGCCGTCACCCCCAATAGATCTATTCACAATATTCGCATTCACTCGCAATGCAAGTAATTAATGATTCATGATATGGAAATAATGGCACTGGAAGCTACTTAGGCAATAATATATCTGGATAGCATACATTTAGAAAACACTTGCATTCATGGTTTATATCAGGTATCACAGGTTTATAAAGTATTCAAAAGATTGAAATATGGGGTTATGAATTCATTAAGCCTTTGAAAAGTAATCACATTGTTATAAGATAAACGAGTATGTAAAAGAGTTTGTAACAAGCATGTATCCCCCTCGCGGGTTTATAAAACATTCAAAAGATTGAAAAGCGAGGCTATGAACTCATTAAGTCCTTGAAAAGTAATCACATTGTTATAAGATAAACGAGTATATAAAAGAGTTTGTAACAAGCATGTATCCCCCTCGCGGGTTTATAAAACATGTAAAATAAGTAAAGGCGAGGTTATGAATCTCACAATATCGGTTTTAAGTACTTGTATATATTAAAAACAATTGAGCATGTATCCCCCTCGCGGGTTTATAAAACATTCAAAAAGAATTGAAAGGCGAGGCTATGAACACACTGGTAGGTAGGTGTCATAAATATTCTGAAATGAAAGCCGACACCTTATCACAATCTTACCGGGAATGTGATATAGTAAAAATGATAGTAACAGCTACGTCACGCAAACCTGAGTAATATTAGTAAGTCTTAAAAGGACTGTACTCTAGAACTTTAGTTTAAGAGTTATGAGTTTGATTGAAGAGTTTGGAATTATTGTATCACCGTTCGGGCCATCATAATTCAGAAGTCATTCAGTAAACGTTTGAGGAGCTAGGGCACTTTAAATCGTAAACCCAACAACTCAGTCAGAATGTAATACCAAGATGAAACTCCTTAATATGAAGCTCCCTAGTATTGTGATATGATATAATCGGTTTTAAGCGTTTTAATCAATATCTGGAAATGTTAAGCACGAGAAGCGTTAATTAAAGTTATGTCTGGTAATGTTTTGAATATGATTTTACACTTTTTCAAAATGTTACATTTTAGACCCTGGGGTTTGGAAAATTGTAATTAGACCCCTGGGGTTTGCATTTTTACGACTTTGGTCCTTCAACTTTGAAAGATATACCAAATAAACCTTGGACTTTGAAAAGTGACATAATAGACCCATATAGTTATAACTTTGATAAAATAACATATTCAGCCCTTCTAGTTATTGATTTCAGAAAGTTACGATATATACCCCTTGCATGGATTATAATTACAAAACATGTCCAAATTGCCATGCAAGCTTAGTTTAACATTACAATAGACATTTATAAGTTATAATAAACTAAAATATGAAGTTTTAATGCAACACAAGTTTAAAATAACGATTCGTTAAGCTAGGAAGCAAAACGGGTCAAATTAGGGTTTCAAAATGTAAACGCGCGGGTTTTAAGTTCAAATTACTTTATTAATCAATAAAGTGGTTATTTTAACATTATTTAAGAATGCTAGGATAGATTATAACAATATTTAATCATTATAACATTTAGTTTTAAGAAAAACGTGAAATTAGGGTTTCGGGTGTATGGTTTTGGATCAAAATGGAAAATGAGCATGAATTGAGTTATGAAACTTTAACAAGAGTATATTTAGGATCATATGAACATTATAAGGGTGTAGTAGCAGAAGTAGAACATTCAAAACCTGGGTTTGAGCTTCAATGATCAAAAATGGTGGAAATGGGTCGTTTCGGGTAGTATTTCCACTCGTACGCCTTGTATCTTGTTCCCGGGGCTTCAAATCTTCAAAGATTTGCTTGAATAATCTTCTTAGATGATCCTAGTATCATAAGGAGCAGAGAAAGGTTGCTCACTTGGGTTATAGAAGGAGAAGGTGTGGTGCAAGTTTGAATGAAGCATGTATGCCTCTATTTATACTTGAATTCAAGCAAATGGGTTAAGGAACTCTTGTAATCTGATTAATACATGTGTGTAGGCTATTATGGGATGTGTTGAAGCTAGGAAATCAGATGTGGAAGTCTAGGAAGCTAAAATGATGGTGTGGACACCCCCTTTGGCTACCGCGGCTGTTTTGGTTAAAAAGAGACTCATGTGGCTTTGATTTTGGCCATGGAAAGGCATTTGAGACCAAAGGAGATAAGATATTTGTAGTATCAGCTGCATAAGCTGCTTTAGTATGCATGTGGATAAGTTATTTTGCAAAGAGAGGCTTTAAAATGGGTCAAATTGCACAAGAATGGGTCGCGGGTTCAATTGAGTCTTCTAGGGCTCGAATTGTTTTCTTTGGCTTATATTTCGTGAGTATTGATCATGAGATGATTAAAACATGTTCTTATGGGTTGTAATATGAAGTATTAAAAAAAGTTAGCAAGTGGTTTGAGTTAAAACGGGTTAAAAATGAGAAAGTTAAGCCGCGGGTCATATTAGGGCTTAATTAGGGTTTCTTTGACTTTTCTAGTCTCAATCTCAAGAGCTCGCTACTCATATACTAGCACTCCATAGACATAGTGTTCAAGCTACAATATTATGACATCCACTGAATCGTCTCACACAGAAGAACGTTAGAGCACTTAAATGCGCGCTCTATGGCGATTCTCAAAAATGCATCGCAGCACAAGAACATATGTGAGTGGATCTTTGCACGAGGAGTAACATCTACAATTGACAATTCGAGGAGCCTACAGGAGCTACGCAACTCGTTTCACTCCACTCACGGCGGCTCGTCATCAGATTGCGATCACTAGTAACACTCATTGTCAGACACTAAGTATTTAAAAGCGACTGACATTAAGATTTTCAAATTACAATGATGTGGTCTACACTAATGCCCAAATCAGATCAACTTAGCGTATAGTAATCAACACACGCGAATATCACGAGTGACCAAGATCGCTGATATGAAAGACAAACGTCTCATCAGGAGCCGTTAGTTATCGAAAAAGAGAAAAGTAAAAGGGCCGCGTTCATATTAGGCCTAGAGTGATTTGTAGGGTTTCGTGTTGGGAACATTGTTGCGGGTTTGTAGATTGCGGGGGATAGGTAAATGACCAAGGGTGATAGAATACTGATCTTGAAAGAAATGGAAATTGAAGTTTGAATGAATTTGATTAGTGGGTTATGTTAAAATGGTCAAATTGAAAGAATAAGCCACGGATTTGAATAGGGATGGAATGGACTTTTAAGGGTTTCCAGGTTTTCTAATTCGAAGTATATGTCAAAAACTGATAGATACTAATGGTTAATTGATTTATAATCTCATATTTATGAGTTTACAAATAGCTCAGAGTTTCTTATTGAGGTTTGAATGGTGAAAACAGAAAACGGGTTAAGTGATCATTTAGGCTACATTTAGGGTTTTTCTGGATTTGTTAAGGTTTTCTAGCTTGGATTTTCTTGGTACATTGCCCAATTAATGAAGATAATGATTCTTGTAAACTCATTTTATGAGTTTATAATGGCCCCTGGTTGGTTATTTGGGAATTAGAATGGTTTAAAACGAGTAAACGGTTAAATAACCCAATTAGGGTACATTTATGGTTTCTAGATAGTTATAACGTAAAAGTGAAGTAAAATGATGAAGTAATGATGAAATAATGATTGATATGATTGATATCTTGAAAATAATTTTTTTACAACTTATTTGAGTTCTTTGGGTTTTGGGTTTACAATGATAAAAGCCAATAAACATTCATGGTTTAGAAAAAAAAAAAACAAATCCCCCCCCCTTTTAGCTCGGTTTTAGGGTTTAGGGTTTTGGATTAGGGTTTTGAGTGTAAAAAGATGTATGAAAGCTTATGAATAGAATATTTAGGGTTTACATCTTGTAAAATGAGTATAGTAGCTTGCTCACAAGTGATAGTGAAGAGATGAGAATGAAAATGGAGGTAAAATGGCTACTTTAGAGATCATGCTTAATGACTTGTACATTGAGCTTTTAGAGACTTGTACTTTGACTTGAAGAGATTTTATATTTCAAATGAGATGTTATATTTCTTGTACATATGCTTTAGTAGCTTGTGTATTCACTTTAGATGTTAACCCTTCATGAAATTAGGGTTTAGAGGCATACGATAACGGTTTAAAGCCCGTTTTGATATAACGTTGCGAATGGTACATTATAGGAATAATGTACTTTGTAAAAATGATATTATGATTTTGACTTGATATATTATGATGATTGTTTGACATATATGAAGATAGGATTGTCATAGATAGGTTGCGTGAGCTCGTCTACTCTAGTTATGACATACTGAGATATATAAGTAATGTAATAAAGCGAAAAATTTCCCCGTATAATTATGATAATAGTAAAATAGGTTTTGCATTTGATGAAAATTCTTGGTTGTTATAGTCTCCACCCTTTACAGAAATCTCGTCCCGAGATTTAATTGAATGTTATAGTGGTATTGTTTAGAAATAGGTACTAGGTATGAATTTAGGTTAATCAAGGTCACAAGTTCACGTGTGTGATGCATTTATAATTATGTTACGCACCATAATTATAATTACCTCCTTTCACACGTCTACTTATTTCCAAGATTACACCTCTTGATGACAGCCAATAGAATTTCTTTAGATTCTGATAGAACCTGGGTGATAAAATACTTTGATTTATGAAACCTGTGGGTTATGGGCCTACCATGCTTCTGCTGTGCTACTGTGATCATAAAGAATCGTTATTCATTAACCTTTAAAAGTCAACATTGAATAAGAATGCTATCAAAAGTCTTTGTCAAAATCTTCATACCTAGTGGTATTGAAATCATTTGACATTGTATAGATTCTTGTGTGTTTCCTTGTTATTAGGTTGCAGAATATAACAGAGAATTTTAAATACGGGATCCAATGGAACAAGTTGATGTCAAGGAATGATTATGAAATTGTTAGAGAGTTGCTAATCACTGAGGTACATATTTTTTTGAAATGAACAGATGAAGAAGGTAAAAATGATAATGAAGTAAATTAGGAATTGTTAAACATTACGACAATGGATTGAAAAAACTTGTTTGTACGTATGGTTATATACATAAGCCTATCTTATTTAATAATATAGAGTCACTACAAAAGAAGCGTTCAACTCCTTGTAACTGAGAATTTATAAATTCATAGTTTAGAGATTTATAATTTCCTTATTCAAATGAAGAAGTGACCTAATTCATTTCAATAAGATGATCATAAATCGTCTTACCTAAGCATAAAAACATGATATGGTAATGTGTAGAAAATGATATGATCATGATTTGTTAGATAATATTGAGATGTTGATTGTACTGACGCCCATATAATCGAGGATGATAATTTATGTTTCAAACAATATTTGCATTCACCCGAAAGTGATTAATGGTCCATGATAATGAGAGACTTTTGGCATAAAGTAACTTAGACATTAGTAATAATAGTGTATTAGGATAGCATATAACTTGTAAAAACACTTGTATTCCTGGTTTAAGCATGTATAAGTCTTTGAAAAGTAATCACATTGTTATAAGATAAACGAGTATGTAAAAGAGTTTGTAACAAGCATGTATCCCCCTCGCGGGTTTATAAAACATGTAAATAAGTAAAGGCGAGGTTATGAACTTCACCTGATAGGTAGATGTAGTATTTATTATGAAATGAAAACTGACGACCTTATCACAATCTTAACCAGGGAAGGTTGATATAGTAAAATGATAGTAAACAGCCACGTCACGCAACCTGAGTAAATATGTTGAGTCTTAGGAAGATTGTACTCTAGAACTTTAGTTTTAAGAGTTATGAGTTTGATTGAAGAGTTTGGAATTATTGTATCACCGTTCGGGCCATCATAATTCAGAAGTCATTCAGTAAATGTTTGAGGAGCTAGGGCACTTTAAATCGTAAACCCAACAACTCAGTCAGAACATAATACCAAGATGAAACTCCTTAATATGAAGCTCCCTAGTATTGTGATATGATATAATCAGTTTTAAGCGTTTTAATCAATATCTAGAAATGTTAAACACGAGAAGCGTTAATTAAAGTTATGTCTGGTAATGTTTTGAATATGATTTTACACTTTTTCAAAATGTTACATTTTAGACCCTGAGGTTTGTAAAATTACAATTAGACCCCTGGGGTTTGCATTTTTACGACTTTGGTCCTTCAACTTTGAAAGATATACCAAGTAAACCTTGGACTTTGAAAAGTGAATTTCAGAAAGTTAGGATATATACCCCTTGCATGGATTATAATTACAAAACATGTCCAAATTGCCATGCAAGCTTAGTTTAACATTACAATAGACATTTATAAGTTATAATAAACTAAAATATGAAGTTTTAACGCAACACAAGTTTAAAATAATGATTCGTTAAGCTAGGAAGCAAAACGGGTCAAATTAGGGTTTAAAATAATGATTCGTTAAGCTAGAGATCATGCTTAATGACTTGTACATTGAGCTTTTAGAGACTTGTACTTTGACTTGAAGAGATTTTATATTTCAAATGAGATGTTATATTTCTTGTACATATGCTTTAGTAGCTATTCACTTTAGATGTTAACCCTTTATGAAATTAGGGTTTAGAGGCATACGATAACGGTTTAAAGCCCGTTTTGATATAACGTTGCGAATGGTACATTATAGGAATAATGTACTTTGTAAAAATGATATTATGATATTGAAATGATATATTATGATGATTGTTTGACATATATGAAGATAGGATTGTCATAGATAGGTTGCGTGAGCTCGTCTACTTTAGTTATGACATACTGAGATATATAAGTAATGTAATAAAGCGAAAAATTTCCCCGTATAATTGTGATAATAGTAAAATAGGTTTTGCATTTGATGAAAATTCTTGGTTGTTATATGTGCCTTAAAAAATTTTAAATTTGGGTCAAAATTACCTTCTATGCTATATTTCAGTATATTACTCATTATTTTAAGGGTAAAGCAAATAGCAAATAAAGAAATAGTTTCTAAGGCTTGTTTCTCCCTACACTTATTTTGAACATTGTCCCTAATGTTCTTAAAAGTACCTGAATAAATGAATAAAGGGAAAAGAAAAAGACAAAAGAAACAAGTACTCCATTGGTTTTGCTCAATAAAGGAGAATAAACCAATGATAAGCCGGCTAAATCGTCTTCCAAGAATCGTCCTCATGAAACTCCTAAGAACTTTCGGGCTTCTCCTCATCAAATGTAGCCTGCAAATCAAAGACAAGAATCAATACACCTAGTGTAAAATCAGCGGATAATAATATACAACGTAATGAATTAGGGTGTTGACACTACGAAAGCAATAAAGATATGATGAATGTGATAATGTTATCGTGGTTTTCTGAAAGTTTTAGGAAAATTCCAAATTCTAGAAGTTGTATTAAAGTAATTTTTCAAAAATAAAAAAAATACTAAATTTACTGTAGCTGGAGACGTGACGCCGTCAGGATAAATCCCGACGCCTTCTCTAGAGACTGTAAACAAAAAAAATTATTTTCTTGGAAAAATTTATGCACGCAATTCGTATTAGTTATTTCCTGGAAAAAGTAATTCATAAACCACGAGAACAATTAGGACAATCATATGACTTAAACAAACAAACAAGACACACAAGATGCGAATTAATCTAAATTATTCATTTTATATGTTTGAAATAGCTCTTAGAAATCGGATATTTTCCTTTAACATTTTATTTATGTAATATACCTTTGACTGCAATTAAGCTGAAGTTAAAGACAAAACAAAGCATGATCACATAATTTAAACATATAAAAACAAAAAAATAAAGATGAAAACACATGACACTCCTAAAATGCAACAAAATAAAAGATAAAAGATTGAGTTGCCTCCCAATAAGCGCTTGTTTTTGTTCGAGTCACGAGCCTGACTCAACCCTTTTTTAACAGATAAAGGGGAGGGTTTTCCTACACCTAAGGTCAAGTGCTGGTGATAGTAACGGTACACACCATTATGGTGAGAAGGAGTCATATGTTGAAAAAGTGTTTGATGAATTATATGCTCTAATTGGTGTGTTTCTTTAATCCTACCCTTCCTAATTCATTTGGCTTAACGGGTAAACTAAGTCCTCTAAAGAAATTATTCTCTATCACCTCTAAATTTGAAAAATCAACACATAGGGATCCACTTTGTCATAACAAACTTGGTTTAAATCCATAATGTTTCTTGGGATCGCCTAATCCTCAGTGATAGTAGTAGTACACATCCTTACGGTGGAAAGACAACACGTGAGGTAAAGGCGGTGTATGAATGGTCAAATTGTCTACTACGTTCATCCTAAAACTGTCCAGACTATGTGGTTTGATGGGTGGTTCAGGGCCTTTTTGGTCTCCTAGACTTACATCTAAGGCTGGACAATTAGGTAAAAGTCGTGGCTTTGGTTCATCAACACTAGGAATTTCCCTAGAACTAAGAAAAATGTTATGATTAGTCAAACCTACATCCTCTAGTTTTGTTTGGTTTAAAGGTTCTTCCTCTATTGGGGTTCCTAAACTCTCTTCTACTTCTTCTGGGTAAGTCACGGGCGATGTGTATTCCTTAAATGATGGTAGGACTTGTGGGGTATTTTGTAGGCTCGGATTATCCACCTTATTATTCATCATATCCAGACTACCTATAGGCTCATCATTGTTAGGTTTTTTCAACTTTTAACCATTAAACACAAGTACGCAGCGGAAGATATAAATCACGTATAGAATATGTAATTAACAAAGGGACCAAGAACGCGTACCTTTTAGCAATTAATGAATACACCGTCTTGAATATACGCGTGTGTATAATTTAAATACCACGCGAAAACCACCCAAGATCTAAAGTAAGATCTCTCTACTTCAACACACACAATACGTTCTTAACAAACAATTAAGTATGCTAGTACTAGTAGTGATAAAGCTACCAAACGCCTTCGACTCTTAAATCAATCAACACGAAATACCCTTTAAGGGTTGTTTGGGTTCGATCACAAAAACCAAAACCCTAGGGTGTTTGGTTCCATGGCACGGCACAAGGGAGGGAGAAGAAGAGAATTTAGGGATTTAGTTTTTCAAGTTATGAGAAAACTATACACCCTAAGCCTCTATTTATAGCCTCTTAAACTTGGCTTGCAAGTTAGGTTATTCCACCTCCTCTTGAGATTAGGAAATAATTGGCTAAAGAAAAAAGAAATAATTCCCATACTTTATTTTTCTCCATAATTCCATATTAGTCATTCTTTTAACTATTACGACTAATATAACTCCCATTAAATATTTATTAACATTTAATGCTCGTTAAGCTTTATTACTTAAATATATTACATTTGATATATTTATTATTAATTGTTTTACGTATTAACGCGTGCGTCCCCGTAGGCTCAAATAAATTACTGGACATATATTATTTTTACGTGTACATAATCCAACAGCTCCCACTTGAACATGTACCAAATAATATAATAACATTGGTAAGCGTCTAGCAACACGTCAATGCTCCCAGAAATATTCGAGTATGGTTTCATAAAGTCACGAATACATGATTTATGTATTTACAATCCCTTTGTTTCCGATACCGTGTTAAAAATGGATATGGATCTAAGTCATTCCATTATTTAACGATTCTGTTTCTCGTATATATGATTAATCATGATTACCAAAAATCATTGAGACATATCTACCTGAGTTTTTGGGTGCAGCCACACATACATCTGATTAACCATACGAGGGGCCCAATGGCATCATACTTCAACTATTGAAGGAACAAATTATTTATTGACTACAAGTGCCAAGTCATATGCTTCAAAATCACTTCTGAAAATAGTCCTTATTAGCTACCTTATTCAGGATAACTTAAACTACATCAAGAAGGATTATCCACACATGCAAGACCTACTTGCATCTCAAGTCTAAGGATTTAGTAAATTAAAATCACTTACAAGATTCACTTAATGACGCCGATCCATAAAGTGATAATCTTGTTAGTTGGGGAAGTCCAATATTCATCTTATGAATATCATATGAGTTTGGCGGACACATCCTTTAATATCCAAGATATCACCAATCACTCAGATTTGTCTTAATTTAATAATATTCCCATATTGTTAATCGACAACGGACTACTTTAGAATATTAAATATTATTCATGAATTAAACATGCAAATATAGGACACAATTTATATTAAATATAACCACATACCACGTATCATTATCATTAATAAAATTGTTTTAACATCCCTTATCCAAATACTAAATAGATCAAATGCATGATAATTCTAGTTGACGAATCATGCCTCAAGATACGACGATCGTACTTGCTGACAAGGCATAGATTTCATTAATTTCAACTAGCTTTGATCTTTCAGAATTTTGAGAATACTTATTTCAAGAATTCAATTAATGAAGTTCTTGAATATCTATGATGATTGTTTGTTTATACAAATATCTCAATATTAACACACTATATCTCATAAGGTGTGTGACATCAACTATTGACAACAATCATCTTTCGCAGCTTCCAAAAGTGTAAAGTATTCTTATTCTTTAATGTATAATGCAACTATGCTCTCAGTTGAGCACAACTAGTCCACATGGTCATCATCAAAAATGAAATCATACCATGACTAGTATTGAGTGTCATCTCAATTCGATTTAGCATCCGTGTACACAAACAACCCCATGCTTTTAAAATCCGTAAACAATGAATATTCTCTTAATAATGTTTGGCACCTCATGAACTCCAAGTTCATTGGTTTATTCTAATTGCACAACAAATTGTTGCAATATATATCCTTAGATTTTCATTACTATGGACAAATCCATAATCTAAGAAGATTTCCAAATCCAAACATATTCTATTAAAATATTCAATTCAATGATTATCTAATAACTTTTGATTAAATACCAATGTTGTCAAATCATCTTGCATTCATGCATGATACAATAATTTCTCTACACAATTTTAGTCCAACTCAAGATTTTATTCATGTTCCATCTTATCAAAAGATATGTACCCATTAAGACTTTCTAAATTGTATGTCATGTTGTGTTAGACTTTTATACCGCATATGTTTATAACAATAAACATATATTTCAAGGTTGTATATTTTATTTTTTAAATCTTTCAGGTGAAAGAAACCTGAACATAATACTCTCACTAGCTTTTAGAAATTCTCAGGAGTTATCTTAATTATAATTAAAATTTAAATCAACTAAGTAATTTATTTAATAATAAACTTAAGATTCTTCTCATATATGCTTGCTATGATCCATACTTAGATTCTTGCCGCTTATACCCTTTATAAAGATTATATGAATTCATAAACTCATTTGATTACTAACTGTCCTCGCAATAGTAATCATTTAAGGAAGAGTTTTAAATTCCATTGTCATATTTCATCAATATGAACACTAGTATGACAATCTACCATCTTTATATAATTAATGCGCAAAGAAAGAATATTTAATCAAAAACAATTGCTTTCATATGATTAAAATCCCATCATAATGCATGCATTAAATATGTGTATAACATTGTCCTTATGAGTTTGAAACCAAGAACCAAACCACTTTGGTTTTTCTTCTCTTTGAAGAAACTCATTTTAACTACATAGTCTAACAATTTAGTTAAAGATCAATCAAGTTCCAAAAAATGATTATCTTTATAGACAACATTTTAACATTCATATTTTGAGTCATTAATCAAATTCAAAATTCAACAATGAATCTTAATGGTTTCATCATGATACCAAATTCAAAATTCAATAATGCATCTTTAACAGGTTAACCATGATCATGTGACTCATATTCCTCAATATTAATATAACATTTATCAATCAAATATTTGAGGTATCCTTGCAGATCTATGAACGAGAATTATATCATTATGAGGTTTAACATTTACTTGTAAAGCCTGAGTATGATAGTCACTAGTGTGTTT
This sequence comes from Tanacetum coccineum, assembly GCA_026074375.1. Classification (NCBI taxonomy): domain Eukaryota; kingdom Viridiplantae; phylum Streptophyta; class Magnoliopsida; order Asterales; family Asteraceae; genus Tanacetum; species Tanacetum coccineum. The sequence continues at coordinate 11,216 of BQNB010059185.1, read as the reverse complement.
AGAAGGTTATGTATTTTGTATTTTTATCTCTTTCAGATCTAAAAACGCTCCCACTTGCTTTTTGTAATTTTAGAGGAACATTACAAGATACATTGACAGCGGAACATATAAATCACGTATAGAATATGTAATTAACAAAGGGATCAAGAACGCGTACCTTTTAGCAATTAACGAATACACCGTCTTGAATATACGCGTGTGTATAATTTAAATACCACGCGAAAACCACTCAAGATCTAAAGTAAGATCTCTCTACTTCAACACACACAATACGTTCTTAGCAAACAATTAAGTATGCTAGTACTAGTAGTGATAAAGCTACCAAACGCCTTCGACTCTTGAATCAATCAACCCGAAAACCCTTTAAGGGTTGTTTGGGTTCGATTGCAAAAACCAAAACCCTAGGGGTGTTTGGTTCGAGCACACGGCACAAGGGAGGGAGAAGAAGAGAATTTAGGGATTTAGTTTTTCAAGTTATGAGAAAACTAAACACCCTAAGCCTCTATTTATAGCCTCCTAAACTTGGCTTGCAAGTTAGGTTATTCCACTTCCTCTTGAGATTAGGAAATAATTGGCTAGGGAAAAAAGAAATTATTCTCATACTTTCTTTTTCTTCATAATTGCATATTAGTCCTTCTTTTAACTATTAACGACTAATATAACTCCCATTAAATATTTATTAACATTTAACGCTCGTTAAGCTTTATCACTTAAATATATTACATTTAATATATTTATTATTAATTGTTTTACGTATTAACGCGTGCGTCCCCGTAGGCTCAAATAAATTCCTGGACACATATTATTTTTACGTGGAGATAATCCAACAATCATATGCATCAGTAGAGTCGAACCAGGACATGCACCTAGGTACCTTAACCATAACCATCTTACATTCTGAATATGTTCTCTTAGGTTGTGACTTAGGTAATTCTATCATGTCATCCAACTTATGGGTCATTGCTAAGGAGCTTTTCTCATAAGTTTGGTGCATTTGGTCTCTTTCTCTAAGGTCTTCCCTATAAAAAAAATTCATCCAAAGTTAATAAGATCTCAAAGGATGTTCATTGGTCTCACTATCTAGTGCAAAAGGAGAACCCTTTTTTAAGGTTTCAGCTAACCATATTAATTTATCTAAATTAGAATAACTATAATTATACATTTTAATTGACAACTTTATTTACAATATAAACAAGAGGGTTTCTACGAACAAAGGGAACGAAGAAAAGATAGACTACAAGAAAGCTAATTAACAAGAAAATAAAATATCTTACTTGATAGGAATCTAGTGAGTAGACCTAAGCCAAATAAAATTCGAAACCTAACTATTCCTTAGCAACGGTGCAAAAAACTTGATGTGCGGTTGTTGTAACATAAAAGTTTTACAACTCCCTAGGCAGTGTACCTAACCGTTGTAGTATAATATAGGCAAGATTCAGGGGTTGTTATCGTTCTCTAGGGTAATAGGTTGGGAAGGCTCGAACTAAACGTAACTAAGGTCTAAAGGGTTGAAAGAAAATTATTTTTGTATTTTTATATTTCAAGAAAGCGGGTAACTTCTCTGGTTTGAAGGGGGTTTGGTTTTAAGCTAATTAACACTTAATTAAATCTAAACTACTATGGAAACACGTATAGGTAAATAAAAGTATTTACTTAATCATGCATGATCTTTAGTTTGCTTCTCCTAATTCTATTGCCTTGTCACACTTGTGATGCGGTGTGTAAGTATTTCCTAAGTCAAGAATGAATTACACGAATCCACAGTCTATGTAATATTTCGTTTAGGCAACGAACAAGTAAGGTAGTATGAAGACTATTACAAGCCCCCTAAGAGTACATTACATGCATTAAAATACTTAAAAGGTGATCAACCATATATGGGTAACTTAGTATGAAGATTGTTACCGATAATATCCTTTCTACACAATCCCGTTTCCCTAGACGTCTATGCCAATGTAATATTTTATGGCTAGTTTTCTAAAGCCTAACGCGCACACCCATGAACAAGAAGCAATATAAAAAGGATCTACAAACTAATTATCATGCAAGCATAAGAAAATACTATAAGATCTAGCCTACCATGTTAAAGAGAAGCGAAGAATAATAGATAATCAAACAACAAGACATATTGAAAGATTAAAGGATAAAGTGTTAGTTTATGGACGATAAATTAATAGTCGTGTGTTAGGATCGAACTCGAGACCACGGGATTTCACACAATACGTAAAGAGTTAACGAATTAATAATTATATTAAATGTAATATATTTATTAAATACACGAAAATGTTTAACGGTCGTTAAGTATTTAACGGTAAATGACTAACGAATAAAGGGAAGGACTAACTTTGTAAAGGAAGTCGAGAAGGTTCCGGAACAACCCATGAAGGTGGTGTATTGGCCGGATATAGGCAAGGGGGAAAAAAGAAAAGATTTTGTTTCCTTTTTCCTAATAGAACTTGACTTGAGCTCTAAGTTTGGTTAGCCTATATAAACAAAAGAATTAAGGGATCATAAGATATATAAGTTTGTACACACAAAAGATCCCTAAATTTTTCTTTGTTTTCCCTTGTTGATCGATCGGCCAAAATCATCACCAAGGGATTCTTGTTTGATCGAATTTAAACCTAGAAACGTTTTCTTGTTTTCAAACTAGTCTTTTGGTTAACTTGTTTCTAAAACGTGTGTACAAAAACGTGGTTTAATCTCACTATAGATTAAATCTTGGATCGATTAACAAAACTTGGTAAGGGGTTAATCAATAGATCCACATAAACCCTAATTAGGGTTAGATCAAGAACAAAGAAAACAAGAACGATTCTTGTGCTCGCGAGAATCCAAAGGTATGTAACCCGACCCGGTTAATTATATGCATGTTAATTATATGATTTGTTATCGCTTCCGCTATTACGTGCTTTGATGTTTTATTTAGATTATAATTGTTATGCATGCTGAAAATCAACATATTTAACCTTCAAAGAATTTGATTAACTTTTTGTTGGTTACGTTTTGCTTGCAATTTTGTAAAACGAGTTTAACTGAAAATATCTTTACGCCAACTATATTGAAGTTTCTAATATTTATATAAACATACGTTATTTTAACTAGTTAATTTACACATTCCTTAAAATGAACGTAGATTTTTGTTTGAGATACTTTGATTGAGCAAGTCAGCTTTGGTTTGAATGTTTAGTTTAGGATGCAAGCTTTGGTTTAAGCGTTTAGTTAAGAATGTAAGCTTTAGATTAAGCATTTAGTCGGGAAGTAAGCTTTGATTGAGCGTTTAGTTTAGCTTAGCCGGACTTGGTTTCGTATTTGACCATATCTTTATTTGGGTTTGAGAATAATGTCGTCAAAATTGTTTAAAAATGATAATTCTAAGGTACATCTCAGGATACCATGTGTAATAATTCATATTTTGAAATATCATTTATCAATTGGTAACTAATATTAGCTTTTATTAAAATCACTCTCAACCGTGACACATTTCTTTTTCTCTCAGTTGTGCCACATCTAGGCCACATCAACACTTTCCAAACCGATACACTCATACACCATTGTCAATCATGTTGTGTCTTTGTACAAATATATCACACAAAACACAAATGGCACAAATGGGCCTTGCCCCTCCTCGTCCCTTGCTCATCGTCAAACCGAAAAACTGATTGTCAACGATGATGTGTCTTTACACAAATATACCTCAAAAAACAACACACACACACAAAACACTCACTCAAACCATAAATGGGTCCCGCAGCTCCTCGTACCTTTTGCGCGTCGCCAAACCGAAAAACACCAAACCGACGCACCATTGACGAGATGGCGACATCGGTGCCTGTAAACCGGCACTCTTCAGTTTGTAAACCCACGAGGCCGTTGGCAGCGGTCTAAACTGCGCGTATTGAACTACCATACAAAGGAGTATCCCACATCGAGCTACGGAGGAAAAGTATCAAGAGAGAAAGATTATAAATAACAGAATAACGGTTATGTATATGTAGGCTGAAGGTAAACCTTGAATAGCCAATTAGTTAATTCATTTTGATTTATGAATTTTTTGCTTTGTGTTATTAAATTAATTTATTTAATAACATAAATCGAAGATCATAATTCAGATTAAAAACTACTTAGCTTTTAATGGAAAAACAAGCCACAATTCTATTAAAAATAAATAGAATTCATAGGTGCCATAAGCAAGAATTACAAATCGTAGTTGTTTAGCTCCTCTCACAACAAATGAACAATGACATCTCCTTTAGATTAAATAAAACGATGCCCAAATTTAGAAAAAACACCACAAGACGAATTTTATCCAAATCAAGTGGAGGTTTTCCCATCCTTTTTAAATATCATTAAGAACTTGCAATATGTCCTGCAAGAAAGTAATGAAACAAAAACTAATATGCGACCCTAATTGAAGTGTGGGAGTTTATACATTCTGCAAATAAATTATCAGATAATAAGCTACTTTAACTCAACAAGTTAGCTTTGGTTTGAACATTTAGTTTTTGAGAAGTAAGCTTTTGATTTGAGAGTTCAGTTCAGCTTAGCCAAATTTAATTTAATTTTTAGACCAAATCTTGATTTGGTTTTAATAAAGTTAATTGCGTGAATATGTTTTAAAAGCTATTATTCTAAAATAAATTTTAGATACTCTTGGTTCTTGGTAGTGATTCATCTTTTAAAATATTATTTGTCAAGTGGTTATCAATATTAGCTTTTCCTGAGATTGTGCATTATGTTAAGCATGACAAAAAAAAAATCCCTCACGAGTGAAAAACAAATAAATAGGGTGGGGTTTGAGCATCCCACATCGAGCTACTGAGGAAAAGTATAAAGAAAGAAAGACTATAAATAAGGGAGGACCATATTGCATGCGATAGATTATGTCTAAACTTAAAACAGCCAATTGGTAGTTTATTGAATTTATGCTTTTTGCTATTTTCATTAAGTTATTATTTTATTAATTTAATAACTTAATGCAAATGCAGATCGCATAGTTTAAATTTAAGACTAATTAGTTTTTTTTATGGCAAAAAAATGTTACATTTATCCATCAAGTTTGTATTTAAATTAAGGTTAAAGTTGTAAAAAAAGTTGAATCAAATAAACTAAACCTACTAAAAATATATAAAATATATAAAAATTGATATTGAATTAAAAAGCATAAAATTTTAAAAAATATGGTGAAATTAAATCATAAATATATATATATATATATATATATATATATATATATATATATATAAAATAAATATTTAATATAAATAATATGTAATTATATATTAGTAGTATCTATGAAAATATATATTTAAATTTAAAAATAAAGGTGGTTTTTAATTAAAAAGTGACAAATGTCACTTGAAGATGTGGTTCCCTACAATGAGATGGATGATCAAGATTGCATATTCTTCTTTATCTTAATAGTTTGTTACAAAAAAGATATTTCCATAACAAGCAAGTTTAAAAGTCTGAAAATTCAAACTTTCTAATTAAGGAATTGTCCTAAATGCTTTATAATGTAGTATAGATAGATTTGACATATATAAATCATTTGTGTCGTCAAATAACCACATACCTCCTGAATTTAACTTCCAAGCAACTAAATGTACATTGCATGTTTTTTTTATTTAAATAAAGACTTTAAGGCTACAAATAGCCAAGCACTAATAAGAACAAGGTTTTCAATCCGCGCTTCGCTGCGGAGCGCGGATTTGACTGTCGCGGAGCGCGGGTTTGACTGTCATTCATGTTAGACAGAGTTGCACATTTGGTAAACATGTGTATCACATAAAGAGTATAACAAAAGCGAAAAAATGTTGCTCTAACAAAGTAGTATGCGGCCCACAATGGACATGTAAACATGGACGACTTGCTAATAATTATTGCAGTCTATAGTAAATCCAGTTAAAATTGTTGAGGTCCAATGTAATCAGAACTGACTTTGGACGATAAGTATAAAATTCAGAATTATCCATAACTTGATCACTTTGCAGCACTTGAAGCTCCAAGAGGATCTGATCACCTTGTGTTTTTCTGCTACTACTATATGGATTCCTCTTTGGTCTTGTTGTGAATTAAGTGTTCAGCAGTGAGCTTATCTCTACCTGTACACCTCGACATCCGCTCTTGTCAACGGGTCACTTTCTAATCGATACCACCAAGTTTGCTTGCCTGCCAAAAAAAATTAAACATAAAATCAGAAAAAGAGAAACGCCTAAAAACCTTTTTTTAATCCACAATTGCAATTAACAACTCCAAGTTGGCACGTTGTGTGCTTATAATAAGAGCATCAACTATTTCAAACTCTGTTAAAGATATATAATTTGCTTGTATCAAACCTTTCAAGACTTTAAAAGAAGCAGCAGAATAACTCAAACAGCTTATACTTAAAAAACATAAAAATAATTGTAACTTCTTTATCAGAAAGGGAATTCGATAATTCTTAAGGTGAGCAGATGTTAGCAAATATTTGGATTACATACTTGTGCGCCAAATCACCACTTAGCAATATCGAGATTCGAGAATAATGGATTTATGATATGTCACAAAGGTGTATGTAATTTACTCAGTTTTATAATATACTGCAACTAAAATACAATTTTGGCTCAATTGAATTTAAAAGCTTATGAAATAAAAACCGAAACCGTTTGGTTTTTCTCGGTTCGGTTTTCCGGGTTACAATCTGTTTTCGGCTCGGTTTCTCGGTTTTTTTGGTTTTCTAAGCGTTTGTACTTGGGCCAATTTGGCCCAACAATTGTTTTTCTATTTATCTGTTAAAGTGAAGCCAAGATACTAAATTAAAATAGTAGTAGTAGTAATTGCAGCAAGTTTTCATATATAAACTGAAATAGCAAAGTTTCGGCAGTAGAAAATTTTCCAATATGTAGTAGTACTTTCATATAGAATATTAATCAAAATATTTCAGTAGCAAAGTTAGTTCATATAAAGAGCAAAATTTCTTTGCAGTAGCCAAATTTACAAACATGTAGTTGTAGTTTCAACTTTCATATAGAAGTGAAAAAATTTGTATAATTTATGAAATCGGTTCAGTTTGGTTTTTATGGTTCGCTTTTTATGTCAAGCCAAAACCGAACTAAAAGTTCGGTTATTTGAAAAATAAAAAACCAAACCATCAATTTTTAGCTCGGTTCGATTATTTTGGTTCGGTTTTTTCGGTTTTTGGTTCGGTTTCAGTTTTTTCGGTTTTTCTTGCTCACCCCTACCCAAGGCCGAAATGCAATAAACAGGGGAAAAGATGAAACATTACCTCAATTGCATGCTTACGGATTTCTTCTTTTTTAGCTTCTGATGTAGCACTTATTGGCACCTCAAATACGACGGCTACGCAACTCTTTAATCGCTTTTTGAGCAACATCCTTAGTTTCAAGTTATGTGAAACACTGTTCTGATGCTTACGCTTTATGAAAGGGCAGCATATCGTTCTCCACCTGAAACATCAATCTACAAAATTATATTTTGTTACAGGTTTTACATCCAGTTTGTATAACAAACCAACTTGTATTCTTTAATAGGTATGTATGCTCTACCGATTAATATCAATATCGTTCAATAAATAGATACACGGTTTTTAGACTATCTATATTGTTCATCTACTATCATAATCTTATCCATAGATGTTGCAGTGACACACACACAAATGCAACCTAATAATCATAAGTGTTCATCTTTTGTTTTTCAAAACATTATAAATTCAAAGTGGGAATCTTATTTTGCTCGCTGACTTTAAATCAAACATTATGTTCAAAGATTCAAATGTGAATTGAATCAAAGGTTGAATATGAAAGACTCATGTGAGGCAAAGATGTGCACTTAAAAAGCTGAGCTAGCAAAACTTTACTCACCAAATTCTTTATGAAGATCGGTCGACCGAACGTAAAATGTAATGGGCTTCATTTTCTGAGTCAACCATATACGATGCCCACAATCATCAAGAAGGCAACTTTTTCCAGAAGCAAACATTTTTCCATGGCTCTCAAGTTGCTAACCACAATTGGAATTCCATTGTTATTTTTCCATAACAAAAGGGCAAAACAAAATATGGTGCATCCGCCTATTACCAAGGAAAGTCGAAGGAAGATTACTTGGCAGATTACGCCCTTCACTACAAAAAGGATACCACATTTGATTCCTACAGAACTATCTATTCATCAAAAGCATTTATATTTTTGAAATATTACTTGCAACATCAGTTAACACAAACCTTATCCAACTGAATAATGTATTTTTTTAATGTGCTTCAATGTTTAAGTTTATTCAGAAGAAGAAATATAATTGGCACACCTAAGTTGAGGTATCCTAAACCTGTGAAATTTTCGTAGTTTGCTGTTGGAGTATGTAAAGGTGATGGATAACCGATTACCTTTCGGGTAATAGTTTCTCAGCCTGTTTCTAGTATTTTGTCATACACAGCCTTTTGCAGCCTCTAAATCGCTAAATTTTTTAATAAATCAGCGCATTCAATAAGCGTGTAAGTAGCGCATCGTGTTTCTTTGCATATTTTCAATAAAATTGCTATCAAAAACAGTCCCAAGCACCCATGTATTTAGCTGTTAAGATAATCCCAAACACCCCTGAATTCAGCAATCTAAAATAGTTAAAAACAGCCCTGAATTATAGTTCTCATTCCAAGGTCCATACGTTTTAAGGGGTGTTTGGGACTCGTTGTGGTAGGGGTATACCAAAGACGCAAGGTCTCACAAAAAGAAAGTAGAGAAGTAAAAAGCATGTAATCTACATGTAACCCAAATAATCTACACAACGATTTAGACTACAAACATCACCCGCAAAAGAAACTATAGTACCTTTAATTGAAGAGATGGTTCTGCTATCGGTGTTCACGACATTAAAAGTACTCGGAATTGGAAGCAGCGCGCCTTCAGTATTTGCACGGTCCAAGGCTGTGATTGTTGAAAGTAGATCGTTAATAAATCACAGATTAGAGAAAAAATGGCAACAAAAGTTATGTGACAGTGATAAGCTGAATTCTGACAAAAGACATTATGTTTTCAAGAAGTCTGATAAAAAAAGATAAGACATATTGTTATGTGGCTGCCCAAATCAGCCGACATACCATTGTAATATATAATGGCATTTGTGCCAAATGATTATACATGTATGTAATTTGATGCATCAGGTAATATAATGTTTGCAGGGAACTGAATGCTAATAGTAAAAACCATGTACTACCAAGACCAAATAGGCCTATAGGCTCCAAGTCTGTAATACTTTAGGTCAGTGATAAGCAAATTCATGCAATCAATCAATAATAAGATACTAATCGAACTCTAGAATGATAAATAATAGTTACGTACACTATATTTGGAGTACAAATGTTCTTGCCATCTTGGATACTATATAAAGATAAAAACTTTAGATTCATAACAGAAATAAACACCCTTAGCCGTTACCTAATAGCTACAAATTAAGAAGATGGCATCACACCATTTCTAACACCTAAGCGCGCTAACACGATTATTTTCCTATAGATTTGATGTATTGCCAAACTGATAAAAAAATTAGGCACAGTAGCACGCCACGTTATTTGAACTAAACACAAAAAAGCAATAATTAAATTTCAAAGAGCGAGTTACTATCAGTTTCGTACTTTTTAAGGTAAAAGGTTAATACAAACAAAAACTTCAACTTGATGCAAAAAAAAACTTTTATGAGTTTCATATCTGCTTAGCAGGTGTGTTCAACTAATGAAACGCCTAAAATGCCCACAGCTTCATTTTACACATGTTGGGCAAAAAATTTTCCTTTCGCACTTGTTTTAGCCTGTATCATAGAAAAGGGCTTTAATATGATCATTTTCGGGGGGAACGCCCCCTAAAACGCCCCTTTTTATGTGGGTTTTGTGTTTTATAAGAGTCTTCCTGGAAATCAAAACCTTTTACTTCCTCCCCTATTAGCCTTTTTTTCCCATTTATACTTTTACTTGTTGTGATAAATGAGTATTAGGTTAGCGAAATAACCCACCTTCAAGATGAGCCACCCCTATGAGACAAATATTTTTTTATAAAAAAAAAAAAAAAGGGCCCCCCAATCGAGTAAAATTCAAAAATCTAGCTAAATGGGAGAAACATACAACTAAAAGGTGAAAGTGAATACGACCTTAAACATTTTCCCAACACTTTGCTCCTGTGAAACAGATATACCGAGCTCGGATTCATGAACTGGTTTACGACGCGTTGCATAGACACGGTTGTTCTTGTAACCGAACTCGTTAAGGTAACAGTTTCTCAACACCATAAACTAAACATGCACGTAAAAATACAATGGCTGGTAATTTAGTAGTATTTGGAAGATGTACTTCGAATTTTGACTCCTCACCTACGGTAAATTCCTTGTGTTAAAAACTTGAGAATCTCCTCAAGTTCAAGTCGTAGTTTTCCAAGCCGAACCATGTCTGTACACTTCACATCCGCAAATACATATTCCTGCACGCAGAAAAATGCAAGGGCTAAAACCAATAACTATTTACCCGAATATGGATTGAGTTACCCAAAATACTACTAATAACCCAATTAAGTAATTTAAGAATAAGCAATCCCAAACGCCTTATAGACTGATTCTTTCTCTTATTAAAGCCACATACCGTATCTATTAGCAAGACGCTACATTGAAAACGCGAAATTGTTTCCTCCATTCTTTTCGTTTCCAGCTCGGCTTTCCTCTTTTCATGATTCTCCCAAGCTTGGATCAACCTCTTCTTGAGATCGTTTCATCCCCGGTGCACTAATTGGTTCTGAAAATGAATGAAGTGTTTATCAAATGTCAAACTTACCGACACTCGTATTCAATAAGACACTGTATACAATAAAAGGGTTTTAGGCATTGCTTATGTAAACTGCTTATTTGCTTTTAGACTAAGCGAGCATCAAGCTACTAATATCCGAGCAATGTGAACACTAAAAAAATGCTTTGACTGTAATTTGAAGAAAATGTATTTCAGGTTATATTTGTCGCAGCAACATCAAAGACCAAACAACTTGTTTTGGCCAGAACTAAGAATCAAATTTGTGGCAAGCTAGTTTGTGCTATATTTCATCTCTCTCTACCTCTTCCCTCAACCTCAGATTAACACACAAATTAACACACATAGCAAACACCTCCGTCTTCTCATTCTTTATTAACCGGTAAGTTAATAATTTTTCCTTTGCTACACGATTAATTTCAATTTTTTTTATTTGAAT